>JAKTRP010000002.1:0-61558 GCA_030579735.1 Starmerella floricola | reverse complement strand
GTTCCAGTTCTGCCAAGCCTAGCTCTGCGGTCTCTAGCTTCGCAAACTCAAGCTCCGTGGCTTCGTCGATTCCTCGCAGCTCGTCTAAGGTGAGCTCTGTGGCCTCGTCGGCAGCTTCTAGTTCGGCAAAGCCTAGCTCTGCAATTCCAAGCTTCGCCAACTCTAGCTCTGTGGCCTCGTCTAAGTTGAGCTCTGTGGCCTCGTCGGCAATTTCTAGTTCGCCAAAGCCTAGCTCTGCAGTTTCAAGCTTCGCCAACTCTAGCTCTGTGGCCTCGTCTAAGTTGAGCTCTGTGGCCTCATCAGCCGGTTCCAGTTCTGCCAAGCCCAGCTCTGCAGTTTCAAGCTTTGCCAACTCTAGCTCTGTCGCCTCGTCAACTGCACACAGTTCGTCTAAGCTGAGCTCGGTTGCCTCGTCGGCCGGTTCCAGTTCTTCTAAGCCTAGCTCTGTTGTTGCCGCGGTCTCTACCTTCGCCAACTCGAGCTCTGTTGCTTCGTCGACTGCACGCAGCTCGTCTAAGCTGAGCTCGGTTGCCTCGTCGGCCGGTTTCAGTTCTGCCAAGCCTAGCTCTGCAGTTTCAAGCTTCGCCAACTCTAGCTCTGTGGCCTCGTCTAAGTTGAGCTCTGTGGCCTCATCAGCCGGTTCCAGTTCTGCCAAGCCTAGCTCTGCAGTTTCAAGCTTCGCCAACTCGAGCTCTGTTGCCTCGTCGGCCGCGCCCAGCTCGTCTAAGCCTAGCTCTGCAGTCTCTGTTGCCTCGAGCTTTGCTAACTCGAGCTCTGTTGCCTCGTCCACTGCACTCAGCTCTAAGCTGAGCTCTGTTGCCTCGTCAGCTGGCTCCACATCCAGAGCTCCTAGCTCTGCGATATCTTCCGCGGGAAGTTCGGCTATTAGATCCGCAGCCGTGGCTTCGAGCTTCGCTAACTCAAGCTCTGCGGCTTCGTCCACTGCACCTAAGTCTAGTAAATTGAGTTCGGCTGCCTCTTCGCGTGGTGCAACACCTAGTTCAGTTACTTCTGTGGCTTCGAGCTTCGCTAACTCCACGTCTGCACGGTACTCAGCTATCGCCAGCTCTGCAAAATCGAGCTCTGCAGCCTCGTCGGCTGTGAGCCCTGCTGCGAGCTCGGCAAAGTCTAGCTCTGCTCCATTGGTCGCCTCCAGCTTCGCTAATTCCAGCGCTCCAGCCTCTTCCGGTGCGCACAGCTCCACGGCGGTGAGCTCAATTGTTTCCTCGGTTGCTGCGACGCCTAGCTTCGCGAGTTCTGCCTCGAGCATCGCCAACACTACTTCTGCAACCCCCTCAGCTGCTGCCAGCTCTGCGAAGTCGAGCCCCGCAGTCTCTTCTTCAGCGACTAAATCGACCGTGGCTGTCGCAACGAGTTTCGCTAACTCGACTGTGGCCTCCTCTACAGTTGGAAGCTCCGCTGCACCTAGTTCTGCTGCCTCGACGCCCAGCTCCGCTGCTTCTGCAGTCACTAGCATAGTGTATTCTAGTGTTTCTGCCGCGTCCAGTTATGCCAACTCAACAGTGGCCGCCATTTCTGCGGGAACCAGTAGCATTGCTAAGTCCCAAACTGCTGCATCGAGCTCTCGATCTAGCTCGGCAACTTCGGCAGTGGTTCCCTTCAGCAACTCCTCGAGCACGGTCAGTTCTAGTACACGAAGTGAGCCCGGCACAACTTCGCACGCAAGCTCAATTGTTCAGCAGACCACGAAGTCTACTGAGTCCACTCTGGTTTCCACTGCGACTCGCACGACCATCCCGTCTAGTGCTGGTTCCAGCACCCAAGGGGTCAAGACAGAGGCTTCTGCACAGAGCTCGAAGACCTCTAGTTCTACTGCGACTCACGGCGCAAGCTCGTCTGCTCCGTCCAGTCCCAACGGTTCAACTCAAAAGGCTTCCACCAGCACTTCAAGCGAAGCTTCATTGAGTGCCTCAAATGCCGGCTCGGCCACGACGAGCTCTCCGAGCACGGTTTCAAGTACTTCAACTCACGCGATTTCGAGTCCCACAACTTCCCAGGGAAGCACGGCCTCTACGGAATCTACCGGAAGCACTAGCGGGAAGTCGGGTGCTTCAGTCACTGTGTCAAGCACTGTTACTGCGACCAGCATTCGCACTCAATCGTCAGAATCTACGAAGAACGTTGGCTCCGAACGGTCTAATGCAGGCTCAAGCACACAAGCTTCGGAAACCGAATCAAGGACCGCATCCACTGAGTCTGCTGGTAAGAAGGGAAGCACCTCGGCACGTACTCATGCCACGGCATCGAGCCACGCTACCACTGGCACTGAGCCGACTACTACGAAGGGAGTCACTATTACGACTTATCCGGGTACCGTGGGAGCAGAGAGTACGACTCAGGGGTCTTCTACATCTACGGAGACCGGCTCAGTCAAGCCTACTGAGACCACGGGAGCCACAGGAGCCACAGGAGCCACAGGTGTTGCCAGCTCGACGGCACAGAGCCATCTTACTGGATCGAACACTGGCACCACCGGCGTCTCGACAACTGCTGCTAGCACAGCAAGCAGTGCTCCAAGCGAGGTCACTGTCACGGTGGGCCCTGGCCACACTGAAACACCGAGTGTCTCTGGATCGGCCGTCGTTGTGACGGTCACTGATACTTTCACTGACACAAGCAGCTGTACCACGACTACGGAAGGCCAAACTGAGGCCCCGACTAATGCGGCGGGCTCAACTGTCTCTGCACCGTCCGCTGCATCCTCTACTCCGGAGCCAGCGAGCACCGCGAGCGAGGCTTCGCAGGCCCCGGTTACCTCAGGAGCCTCCGAGGCAACACCGGCCTCCGGAGCCACAGGAGCTACTGGAGCCGCAACGACCTCCGCCTCTACCTCTGAGGCAACACCGGCTTCTGGAGCTTCAGGGGCTACTGGAGCCACAGCAGCCTCTGAGGCAACCCCAGCCTCTGGAGCCTCTGGAGCCTCTGGAGCCACCGCCTCCGCTTCTAAGGCCACGTCTGTGCTACCAAGCGGTAATGCGCCTCAGACATCGTCGGAGGCGAGCGTTTCGGCTACAGAGCGCGCCAGTGAGTCTGGAGCCGGCTCCCCGAGTGGAGCCTCGACGGCTGCGTCTGCAGCCAGTACTTCACAGGGTGCAGCTGGGCCAGTCGGCACAGGTGCATCTGCTCCAGCTGTGGAGTCGGGCCACGCCACGGGAGGCGCTGGCTCCGGTCCTGGAGGCTCGTCTATTCCGATCAACGGTGCCTCAGCTAATTCAAAGATCAGCGTGGCAGCCCTTGCTCTGGGACTTCTGATTCACTTCTTGTGAACTTTTCTCTAGTGATCTAATTTCTAATCTGATACCCATTTAAATTAATTTACAATTCATATTCATAATTTTACCTGTTGATTCCCATTATTTTTGCCCCAAAAACATCGGCTCCAAATTTCTTGTGTGAGCGAGCCTATGCACACAAAGAAATGCTCGAATTGCCATGCCTTTCCGGGCTCGCCGTTCTTGATTCATCAAAGGAGAATCCGGGAGAATTGATGCTTCGTAATCAATCGTGCGTCGGAATAACTGTAAGAAAATGACACAATTACACGTGATATCCAAATGCACAACCCTTCTTGAGTGAGCCTCTTACTCACGGCTCTTGTGCGTATGGGTAACACGTCTCGGAAATGATTGAAATGAAGAGTTAAGTACGTATGATATTATAATAAATTAGAAAACAAGGGGCTTAGGTACGATATCAGTGTGAAAGGACATAGCTCTCCACGAAGCCAAGATGCCAGGGCTTGTAGAGTTAAGCTCGTAATGGGGAACATGGGCGTTCAATCTACAAGCTGTAGAAAGCCCTATTAATTTGGTGACTTAGTCGCCGCCGGAAGCTCGGTTTTTGGTAATGGTAGTTTCTTAGGCACGACCGCTAAGCCCTCGACTTGGAGTTCGCCTTTTTCTTTAAGCTGGTCAATGAACCAACCCTCGCGCGTGGATTCCTTAGAAAGTTCCTCAGTGGATCCCTCAGTAGGTTTATTAGTAGCTTCCTCAACGCTCTCGCACCACTGCGTCTTGCGGAAGGCCGTGATTCGATCGACCATATACCCGGAGGC
Source organism: Starmerella floricola (assembly GCA_030579735.1). NCBI lineage: Eukaryota > Fungi > Ascomycota > Dipodascomycetes > Dipodascales > Trichomonascaceae > Starmerella > Starmerella floricola. The sequence goes on along the minus strand of JAKTRP010000002.1, from coordinate 57,483 downwards.
AACTTCTGGCCATTGTTTCCATTTTGGGTTATACATGTTCATTTTCGAGCCAACCGAAACGACGTTGTGGAAATTTTTGCACAATTCCCCGCTCAAAAAAGTCCACATCAAGCAGTCCGGCTCACTCTCGCATTGGCGAATGCACTCGGCCTTGTTCTTCGCCTGTGAAGTGTCCTGTTCAAACCGAGAGATCTCGGCTCGAATATCTGCGCCGTCAAAATTCCCATCATGGAACACCCAGTTTTGCAATTCAGGAACAACCTGCAGCTTGATAAAGTCATTATAGTACTGTGCGTACGTGAGGTTTTTGCCCTTTTTCTTGTTGTTTGTTTCCCACTCGTCGAGCAAATAAATTTCCCACGGAGTCACTTCGTGGAACGTGGGTGCTGGCCGGCACCACTGTTCGTTCGCAGGAACCAAGACTGTGGGCACTTGTGCACCCTGGAACTGGCCGAGTTCCGTACGGTCGAGGTACAAACCAGCATCAAGACCCGTCTTTGCTGTAAAGCTTGCGGCAAGAACAAGGTCTCCGCAACAACTGCCCTGTGCACTACGGCTCGCCGCCTCTATGATCTGTTGCATTGACTCCTTTGAGTCTCCGTAGATCGCACGCATGGAGCCTCTGCTCAACACGATCCCCGAGCCTCCGTGCGCAAACGGGTTCATGCCGTTCACAGCCTTCCCAAGGTAGATACGGTCATCCGGGTTGTATTTCGCCGTGATCGCCTGCAAAGAGTCGGCAAAGATGTACGAGTCGGCATCGATCATGACGTACCAGTCTTTTGTCGAGTCCTGCGTCCATGCGTGCGCAAACGCCGGCACGTTCTTGAACTTGTCGAGGTCCCAGCCCGTTCCCTTGCCATCAACGTGGATCTCCTTACTCCCCCAGTTCCAGCCCTGGACCTCTGCCTCGCGGCGGAGCCGGTACGCAAGCAGCGAGTCACTTTGCAAAGTCGAATTGTCCAAAAATTCGAGACAGTCGATCATGTCAACGCCCGATATTGTGCGAGCCGCATCGCCGTACACGGCGTGTGTTGGGTACCGCCTGAGCGTGGTTTCGACGTGGGCAGGGAGCCGGCCATACGCAACCTCAATGCCTGTCTTCAACAACAGAAACACGCGACTCGTGATATCCTCGTTTCGCGATGTAAGTAAAGGTACACGGAACGAAGAATGTGCGTACGGGCCCGTGTGCCCAAGGAACACAACAGATAATAGTATGACCGCCAAAAAAGCACTCACCGTGGTGAACGCGCGTCGTGAAACTCTCATAAACGAAATTTCAAGTACAGGAAATTATGAGCGACCCAACAGGCCATGATCAAACGCGTGAAGCAGGGGTGTGGGGTCTAGCGATATTATATTATGATGCTAGCCAGAACGCACACGTGATTTACATGTGGAACAGTTAAGCAGATCGCCCCTTGAAAGAGGGGCGTTAAGATCCACCGGACCGTGCTGCACAGGGTTAGAACGTGCTTTACAGGGCCAAGCTGCACTTCTCGTCCTTTTTTTTTGCGGGCTCATCTCATCCAACTCATTTCAGTGAATAACAGGTGACATTTTGGGTCCTAGCTGTCACCTAGTTTTCTTCCGAGCCAACGCCCATGCAAGGTTCGGAGACACAGGCCTGACATTTAACACGACCTAACCCGGCCTTGCCATCGTTTCGCGTTGTCCTCCCAAAGGACCACGTAAAGCCAAGGGTCACTACACCTCGATCGAACGGGAGCGAAGGAGGCCAATCTCGAAAAACGTGCTGAGTAAAAAGTCGGGCAATTCCGTGCTTGTTTTGCTCTCAACATTGCAGGGCTCGCTTAACCGCCCCAAATGCACCATGGCCTCAACACGTGACCGCTATATTTAGACCAAACGTTCTGCGTTTGCGCCGTGACGATAAGGCTTGCGTCAGCGTCGTGAGAAAAAATTGGCCAGGGTCTAGAGGATTTTGCACCCTGCGGTTAAGGGGACACCAGGATCCGATGAGACGCACGAGTCCTAGACGGCCAGCCATGCAAAAAGAACTAGAACCAGGGTCGAAGTGCAAGGACACTACCGTAACAAGGGGGAGCGTTCAAGCCACGTTGCTAAAATCTCGCATTTCCTACACCGCCACTAGTGCCGCGTCTATAGAAGACATGGAAAAAAATTATTTATTTTCGCAAAAGTAGAAAAGTTGTAGTAAGTGATTTAAGGTGTCGCTGTCCACATCGACGGAGAGTTCCTGAGACCCTGCTCGCGTAATTGGGAGCTTGAGGTGGCGGAATTCAAAAAACAGCTTCGGCCGTGACCTCGCTTGCCCACTCTGCACGATCACACACGCAATGCCGGACGTTGGCCATAGTCCACATAGCATACGCAACATTACCTAAATCGTGGTACATGTGATTAGCACGAAAAACATCGATCTGCGCTAGTCCTCGCTAACGAATTTCGAAAACCACAAGTAGCGCCGCACAGACTGTACATATCAGGAAGTATAGATGGTTAATCGCTAGTTCGGTAAATGCTTAAAACGCCTAGGGCAGAGGCAAAATCGAATGACCCACACCATCAGCCCAGTACTCGCGCGAGTTATTAAATCTCGCTCAGGCCCCTCACTTACTGCTGACGGCAAGTCCCGCAGTTTATTCCGACTGCTTAGACTGCCTCGGCTTGCAAGTGAGGAGATCGATCGCAGGGCAGGCAACTCGTATACTTGCAGATTAGTAAATGCTCGAAGACCTGCAGAGGCGGCTAGAGGGTTCTGGATCTGAGATCTAGACAGCAAACCGTGGCGTTGTAAAACTTTTTTCTCACGAGCGTAATGCAACCTCAAGGGCAGAAGAGCGGTTTTTGCCTTGCAAATAGCAAAAATTTGTTTACAAACACATAGTACAGCTGCAATACTGGGTGCGTAAGTGGCCTGATCTATGGAGCGGCTCCGATCTCTGGTGCCTAGCTTCTGAAAATGGACAATTAGTAATAGTGCAAGTTCGCTTAATCTGAAAATAGATGGGAATGACGATGCACCATGTGAGCACAAGGGTCTGTCGATCGGTGGTGAAAGAAAAGAGGAAGAATAGCCAGGCCCTAACCTCCAGAGTGGTTCGCGGCTTCCAAGAGCCATAACCCGCCCTCTCACTTATCGGCTTATCCTGGCTCGAGAATCCTACGTATGCAAGGGATTTCTGGCCAGAATTGAACAAGTAGGTATAAAGTTGGCAAACAGCATATAGCAGTAATACGTGACTCCCGGAATTGTGTTCACTAGTACGAACTAGAGGTTGCTGCACAGCCTCGATCTTGAGAACCACTGCATGTTCCAAGCCCAACCACCACCCTGCATCCACCAGGCATGCGCACGGACTCATGTGACGACATTGGAGCATGACCTCACTTCCTACACAGGATGTCTCATGAAACCACCGGACGCTCACACAGCTCCCTGCTTGAAAAGTGAGTACGACGTTCGGCACCGTGGTACGATGAATAGTACCGTAGCTTCATGAGCCAGCGAAGCCCACAAAGCGAACCAAAAAAACTAGTTTGACGCCCTGGTCTCCGGCCCCGATCGGATTACTCAGCAGCAGGCATGGGCTTTGCCACGATGGAATCCAGAGGCACTGAAAATGGGCCCCGGCATTTGTGAACAAAAGCTCACGAGCCGTCTCAAATAGCTTCAAGTGCTTCAAAGTGTACATTTCTGCTACAGTTTGGGAGTCGTTTGACATCCAATGCAACCCAGGCCGTTCAAAAATCTGCAAGTAAGCACGACAAGAAATCCACCACCGTGCACAGACACTGCATAAGCTATGCACGGAGCCCCTGCCCGCTCATCATGCACCTTGACTTTTGATCCGATGTGCATAGGGCGGCGCAAATGAAGGTGGTCACCAAGGTTGCGCACAAATTCGCTTGGAAATGCCTATATAAATTGTGTGTAAAATTCTGAAGGGTTTTTTAGAGTACCAGAAGCCTCTTAGTCGAGTTCTAGAATGAGCCTCTCTCTCGTCAAGAGTTTGCTGGCCCTGGGCCTAGCGAGCGCGGATCCGTTCATTGGTGGATGCCCTGGCGTCGTCACCACTGGACAGGGATTCAACGTAAAATACTTTCATTATCCCCTGACTGGACAGGAAGGCTTCAATGGCGGAACTATGAACGAGGCGTTTGCCAGAGGTGGCTACAGGACGCTTGGCGGCCAGTTCGCAGAGACAACCGGCGTGACCGATGTCCACATGTACGAGGAACAGCCTCTTGAGGCCATTCCCTATAACGGGAACGTGTACGGCAAGACAGTCACTGTGTCAAACTTCAGTTTGGAGTTCACGGGTTTCTACAAGGCACCTGCTGATGGTGAGTACACGTTCTATCTCGCTGCTGATGACAACATCAGTCTCCAGCTGGGTCGAGGCTCGGCATGCTGCGGTGACTTTGATGGTACTATTGTCACGGACTCGTACTCACTGGCCACGACGGGCGAGTCTTACGAGAGTGGAACGCTCGGCTCCATCATCAGCTGGCGAACAACCACGCAAACCATAAGACTGAAAGGTGGCTTGTACTACCCGATTCGCATGGTCTACTTTAATGCTGTTGGAGGCCACGCTTTGGATGTCAAGATCCTGCAGCCGGATGGAACGAACCATACTGACTTCTCGGACGTTTACCAGCTCGACACCTCCGGCCACTGCCCGAAGGTCACGACCGAGCCCTGGACGGGAAGCTACACCACTGATTACACTACGACACAGACTGGAACAGGCACTACCACTGAAATTGTTGTTCTCACCCCGACGCCCCCTGGCGGTATCACCACGGTCACAACGCCATGGACGGGCGACTTCACGACGACGTCAACAACAACTGTTCCAGTGACCAGAACATTGAATTCGACACCAGTTACTGGCATCCAGACAACCGTTTATGTCGAAACTCCAAGCCTCCAGACACCTCCTGCCAAGGTCACCACCGTTTCCACACCATGGACTGGCAGCGTTACTACGACGAGGACCACTACAGGACCGTACACCACGACAAGTGGTACCGTCACGAAGACAGGAATCATCACAACTGTATATGTTGAGACGCCAACACCCCCTGTCGAGCCGACGACGGTAACGACGCCATGGACTGGCAGTTTCACTACTGCCAGTACTGGTACTGGGCCGTACACCACGACTAGTGGCAACGTTACCAAGACTGGCACGACTACGACGGTCTATGTTGAGACGCCGACCCCACCTGGCGAGATCACGACGGTCACAACGCCGTGGACTGGCAGTGTCACTACCACACGCACTACAACTGGACCATACACCTCTACCAGTGGAACCCATACAGAGACGGGAGTCAAAACTACCGTTTACGTGGAGACTCCCACCCCCAGTGAGCCCACGACTGTGACTACACCATGGACTGGCAGCTTCACTACCACCAGTACTGGTACTGGGCCGTATACTTCGACTAGTGGAACGCATACAGAGACGGGTGTCCGAACCACGGTCTACGTTGAAACCCCGACACCGAGCGAGCCGGCCACTGTAACTACACCGTGGACTGGAAGTTTCACCACTACAAGTACCGGCACCGTACCGTACACGACTACTAGTGGCAACGTTACGAAGACTGGCACAACCACTACAGTTTACGTGGAGACGCCCACCCCGCCCGGTGACATCACGACGGTCACGACGCCATGGACTGGTAGCATCACTACTACGAGAACGACTACCGGACCTTATACGTCAACTAGTGGAACCCGCACAGAAACTGGAGTCAAGACTACCGTTTATGTTGAAACGCCGACTCCTCCCTCCGAAATCACCACTGTTACGACGCCATGGACTGGCAGTGTGACCACTACTAGTACCACCACTGGGCCGTACACTTCAACCAGTGGAACTCACACAGTGACTGGTGTTATCACTACGGTGTATGTCGAGACCCCGACACCACCCACCGAGCCCACTACAGTGACCACACCGTGGACTGGAAGTTTCACCACCACCAGTACTGGGACTGGTCCGTACACAACGACTAGTGGCAATGTCACGGTGACTGGCACAACTTCCACTGTCTACGTTGAGACTCCTAGCACACCGGGTGAGATTACGACCGTCACGACGCCGTGGACTGGTAGTGTGACCACGACCAGTACTGGAACTGGACCTTTCACTACGACTAGTGGCACTGTGACTAGTACAGGTATCATAACCACCGTATATGTTGAGACGCCCACGCCTCAGGTTCCGAGTATTGGCATTACAACTGTTACGACACCGTGGACTGGAAGCGTCACTACTACTCGCACCACAACCGGACCTTACACGTCGACCAGCGGAACTCATACGGAGACCGGAGTCCGGACAACTGTCTACGTTGAGACTCCCACTTCCAGTGGGCCCACGACGGTGACTACACCATGGACTGGTAGTTTCACCACTACTAGTACAGGTACTGGGCCGTATACCTCTACTAGTGGAACGCATACAGAAACAGGAGTAAGGACCACGGTATACGTTGAGACCCCGACTCCTCCTGCTGAAATTACGACTGTTACAACACCGTGGACGGGCAGCTACACAACTACTAGTACCGGAACCGGACCATACACCACAGCTAGTGGCACTGTCACCAAAACAGGGACCATTACCACAGTGTATGTTGAGACACCCACGCCTTCGTCACCTCCTGGCGAAATCACGACGGTCACGACGCCGTGGACTGGAAGCGTCACCACTACTCGCACCACTACCGGACCGTATACTTCGACTAGTGGAACTCACACTGAGACTGGTGTCAAGACGACCGTCTATGTTGAGACTCCAACACCCCCCAGTGAGCCCACAACTGTTACGACACCATGGACCGGCAGTTTCACCGCGACTAGCACTGGCACTGGGCCCTACACGACAACTAGTGGCAGCAGCGTTACCAAGACGGGTACAACTACTACAGTTTACGTTGAGACGCCAACCACGCCCAGCGAAATTACGACAGTTACGACACCCTGGACTGGCAGTGTCACTACTACTAGCACCGGGACGCGCCCTTACACCGAAACCAGCGGGACACATACGGAGACAGGCGTCCGTACAACAGTTTACGTCGAAACGCCGACTCCTCACTCTGATTTGACCACGGTAACGACGCCTTGGACAAATACTTTCACAACCACCAGTACCGGCACCGGACCATACACCTCAACCAGTGGAACACACACGGAGACGGGTGTCCGCACCACCGTTTACGTTGAGACTCCAACGCCTCCTGCTGAGATTACGACTGTCACAACGCCGTGGACGGGCAGTTACACTACTACCAGCACTGGCACTGCTCCGTATACCTCCACTAGTGGCACTCATACTGAGACTGGTGTTCATACCACCGTTTACGTTGAGACTCCAACGCCTTCCTCTGAGATCACGACAGTTACGACGCCATGGACTGGTAGCGTCACGACGACTAGCACTGGAACCGGGCCGTATACATCAACTAGTGGAACTCACACAGAGACTGGTGTTCGCACTACGGTTTATGTTGAGACTCCTACGCCTCCCACTGAGATTACAACCGTCACTACGCCGTGGACTGGTAGTGTAACCACTACCAGCACTAGCACAGGCCCTTACACCTTTACTAGTGGCACTCACACGGAGACGGGTGTCCGCACCACCGTTTACGTTGAGACTCCAACGCCTCCTGCTGAGATTACGACTGTCACAACGCCGTGGACGGGCAGTTACACTACTACCAGCACGGGCACTGGGCCTTACACGACAACTAGAGGCACTGTTACCGAGACTGGTACTGCAACCACTGTTTACGTGGAGATCCCGCCGAGCAGCGCACCGCCTAACTGGAGTAAACCCACATGGGTTAGCGTGCCTGTCAAGACCATCACCACTACCTGGACCGGCAGCACCGTCTCTTCGTATACGACGGGAGGAACCAGTGGAAATTCGACTCAAATTACTGTTGTCGTTGAGGTGCCCCCGTCAGGCCAACCGCCGGCACACGCCACAACAAGCCACGAGGCGAGCTCGTCCTCTACCCGGTCTTTGAGCTACGGTACGCCAGTGACAACGAGCTTAGCTCGTTCCTCGTCGTCTTCAACGCTGCAGACGCCGTATGAGTCCACCCTGGCAAGCCTGTCCACGCCCAAGGAGAGCTCCCCTAGTACGTCAGCCACCGGTACGCCAACTGGATCAGTGGGAGTCCCTACTACGGTGACCAACATCGTCACCGTAGAGACGCCTCCAGCAGTAGGTACTAGCCAGCCGTCACACACAACGCAGAGCGAATTCTCGAGCATCCCTTCTTTGCAAAGCGAGTCCTCTAGCTCGCGCTCAATTGAACCCCGCAGCTCAACACCAGCAGCCTCAGCACCGGCAGGAACAACATCGGGAGTCACAACATCGGGATTTGCAGTGCCGTCGGAATCAGGATCCGGAAGTTCAGGAACATCTAATACACCACGCACCAGCGTGGAATCGGGAACCCCAGGCACTAGCTCCGGGGCCCCCGGGCGTCCCGCATCTGCCTCTGCCCAAAGTTCGCAACCCACAATTAGCCCCCAGGGTGGTAATATTCCGTCCTCGCCGCCATCCATTGGCGTGAGTAATGCTGGTAGCAAGGCGAATATTGCTGCAGGTACTGCCCTCCTTGGTCTTCTAGTTCTGCTTGCCTAGGCATAGTGGCGGTCTTTACCAATTTTAGACTCATGAAAACTGGACATCATACCTCTTTCCTAAAATGTTTCGAGCATATTGACTTCATCCATTCATTTAGTTTCATACGTCTCTATCTATCTTTTGAGTTCAGTTGTTCATTATATTAGACTCAAAGTAACGGTTGTCAGTGAAGAGTATAATTAGCACAGTATAACTGGCACTGGAATCGCTGCTAACGCACCAGTGATTACTAGCAATGGCTAGCTTTATCAGTAGCCTTTTGAAAAGTACAGCTCCAAGACTTTGCGGAATCCTGAAGTGCCGATTTCACATATAACATAAGCACGAACCAATCAGAAGCCGTACATCCCCCGGCGCCTTAAGAGGGAAGCATTCAAAGAAGCCAGTTGTCAAGCGAATGCTGGCTAAGAGACAGTGAGCTATTCTTTCATTATACACACAAAATAATCAAATCCAGGTACTGACAGATCAGCATCTACTAGTGCTAACCAGATCAGTGATGACGAGACTCGCTCGGCTCACCAACTTGGGTCACACGCAACTATCTACATACATGTACACACGCGCTTCCTGATCAAGCACAGCCAAAAGCCCTCTTGTTGTGTGAGGGCTTCTCGTGACTCCCATTGTCTTTAAAGCGCACGTGACAAAATGATCACTTAGTAACCCCGAGCCCCGATGCCGTGCCTAATATGTAAGGGCGGGAAAAGGGCTAGGGTAGACCGATGGGTGACTACCATCTGGCTCAGGGTTCCTGCAGGGCCACGAAAACTATATAAGGGCACAGCCTCGTGAAACATTTCGACTATCTTCACTCAAAAAGTAATCAAAAGTCAGACAATATGTCAACAAGAGCAAAACACCATGCCCTCAACCAGCATTTCAATAAGACCGTTCTCTAAGCTCGGAGGAGCGAACCATGGCTGGCTCAACACAAGATATCACTTCAGCTTTGCCGATTACTTTGACTTCAATCGTATGAATTGGGGCGCTTTACGTGTCATCAACGATGACATTATTGCTCCTGGCACTGGCTTCCCGCCTCACCCGCACCGCAACATGGAAATCGTCTCGTTCCTGCACTCTCGCAACGAGCACCCTGCAACGGGCAAGCTTGAGGGTGGCATTGGCATCAGACACAAGGGCAACACTGGAAGCGATGGTACAACAGACCCGGGAGATGTGCAGGTGATGTCCGTTGGCAGTGATGGCGTTCTCCACAGCGAGTCAGTTGGAGACGAAGCCGGAGTGCTTCTCGTTGACACTCATGCGTGAGAATACCGTTGCATCCACAACTTTTGTTCATGTCGTGTACTGGTATAATGTCGAACTCTTCAATGCGAACAGCATCAAATTGGTAGACATAGCTCCCAGGTAGGGTGCGAATCACTAGTAAGAGTGCGAGCCAGCTCTAATGCTATGCATGTCGAGAATGGCAACGGGAAACAAGGCTTGTTCATTTATTTCACCGGTAAGCGATAATGCAAGCATTTTCCAACGACCTAGCAGCCCGGGAGCGACACAAGAATAAACAATCAACGGACTTAGTAACGATTATAAATAAAGTGATATATGCATGTCTTCACAGATAGATGTGATAATTGTCACAATCAAATTGGCCCTTCCCGCTCACCTACAACGACACGATGACTTGCAAATCTCCAGTTAGCTTGAATCATACTCATTTGGTGTCGGGAATCGGGGAGCCAGGTCATCAAAGGACTCTTTGTGTCTATGTTGCAAGTGACACGTGATCGCTTTTCATCTCAACGCATTTGGAACTGCCTCTAGTTCTATTTAACATAAACTGGTATACTGGTGTACTGTTAGTATCTCTTACTCTGCCTCAGGTAGTGTGTTCAGCTTCATATTGATCAGAAGCTGAATCTGCTCAGTTGGATTGTGGAACCCAGGACTCTAAATTCGTATGCTCGAACTCTCCACTCTGGCACTGAGATTGAAGACTAGATAAAAGAGACTAAGTGAGCATGTAGTCTTGATCTATGGAGTTTGGCTGAAGGGGACTAAGAGTCCTTACCGACAACTTGACCGCGAACATGACCTAACCCGGGCATGTTATCGTTCCGCGTTGTCCTCCCATAGGTCAGGTCAGACTAAGGCCAGCAGAGCCATCAGACGTCGATCACACTGAGAGAATGGAGGCCGTTCCAAAAAGCAGCTGTACACAAGCTCGGGCAGTTTGTTGCTTGCTTTGCTCTCCGCATCGCGCGGCTCTCTTAACCGCCCGAGATGCACGACGATTTCACGCACGTGATCTTACACCAGATTAGCAGTACCGCACGTTGTCGCGCCGTGTGCCGGCGATAAGGCTTTCGTCGGTGTCAGCGTCGTAAGCATAACTTACCGTGGGGTAGGGTCCATGCACCCTACGGTTAAGGGCCAACGCGGTTCGACAATTTGCACGAGCCGTATAAGGCTAGCAGTGGAGAGCTAGGGTCCAGAGTGCAAGAGTCACGGACAAGACTGAGGTACTGGGAGACTGAAGCCATACAGCTTCAATCCCGCATTGCTCCTACTACCGGTGGTACCATTTTTGTACAAGACTTAAATAAAACTTTCCAGAACATGAAATTAAACAAGGTCCAGCAGCTCAGAACTACCGCATCAATCATCTCATAGACACTTTCGACTGCAATGACAGACAGTTCTTGGAGCTGGATTTACGTGATTCGGGACCTTCGTGTAGCGGAGCCCAATGAACAGCGCTTTACACCGGGACCTCGCTTGCCCACATTTGCATGACCACAAACGCAATGTAAAACGTGATTCACGGTCGACAGCTTATGCAACATTACCTAAATCGTGGTAAAGGCGATTGGAACAAAACCTATGGATACGTGTCAATCCTCGTCAATGAGCACTCAAAACCGCAGTTAGCATCGCATAGACTGCCGCACATAGGGCAATATAAACCGACAGCAGCTTGTTGAATATATCTGCAAAACTCCATACTTCTTAAGGCCGACTAAATATAGCAAAAACCATCTCGTCAGTCCAATAATCCCGCGGACCACCCATATTTGGCACGGGACTTCACTTGCTGCTGACGGCAAATTCCGAAGCTAATTTCCGAGCGCTTAATCGACCTTGGCTTGCCAATGAGGAGATCTATCGCGGACCGCTCGTTTACGTGCAGATTAGTTATTACGTGAAGACCTGCAGAGACTGGGGCTCGAGGGTTTTAATCTGAGATCTAGTCAACATGCCCTGTTGCTGTGGAGCTTTTTTCACGGAACTGACTTAGCCACGAACTAGTGACTGCTGATGGTACGCTGAAGAAGGCTCAATGGTATATACAGCAGTAATGCTTGGTCCGTAACTGGTATTATCTGCGGGTAGGCAAATCTCCCTGGTGCCTAGATCTCGAGCGGCATCAATTAGTAATAGGACAATATTTCTAGTCCTGGAAGTAGACGGAATGATGATGCGCCATGTGAGCACCTGGTCCCCCCCCCGCGTTCGATCTTGGCGCAGAAAAGAGGAAGAATAGCCATACCCTAACCTGGAAAGTGGTTCACGGCTTCACGAGCCATAACCGCCCACTCACTTACTTGGGTATCCTGATTTAGAGAATTCATTATAGCCGGAATTTCCTAACGTGAAGCGGAAAAATCTACGCGCGTGGCAAGCGATATGTAGCACTGAGACTTGGCTTTCCTGAAGTGTAAAGCCTGATGCTTCCAAGTAGTGTAGGTTGCTGCACAGCCTCGATCTCTAGAACCACTGCGTCCCCCAAGCCCAATCACCACCCTACATCCACCAACCGTAACGCAAGACTCATGTGACAACCTCGGATCATGACCTCCTCACCTTTCGCCCAGAAAGTCTCACGGAGCCACCGGACACTCGTCCATCCCGCTACTTTAGCAGTGAGTTACGTTTCTGACTCCATGAGACAATTAAAAGTATAAGACAATTAATAGCATGATAGCTGAAGAATCCACATAAAACAACGAATTAGAACGAGAAAAACCTACTCGACGACGCCCTGCTTGTGGGCACCGATCGGATTACTCAGCAGTAGGAATTGGATTTCTCACGGTTAAATTCAAAAGAGTTGCGAATGGGCCGTGTGCACTCTAGAAGCAGCTTGCGAGCACTCCGAATACAACAAGCCTCAAAGAGAGCCAAGAAGTTGGGTTCGTGGGCATTTTGGTCAATAGTACGTATGGGGCCACGAAGACCCTCGAAGGTACCGATGACAAGAAATCCACCACCGTGCACAGACACTGCATGCGTTATGCATAAAACCCCTTGCCCGCTCATCATTCAGCTTGACTTTTGCTCATATGTGCATAGAGCCGCGCAAGTGAAGTGGTCACCAACATTGCGCAAACATTCGCATGGAGATGCCTTTATTTATTGCATATAAATTTTGCTAGATTATTTAGAGTATCAGAAGCATTTTGGCCGAGGTTTGAGGATGAATCTCCTTTTTTTCAAGAGTTTACTGGCCTTGGGCCTAGCAAGCGCGGACCCGTTCATTGGTGGGTGCCCCGGCGTCATCACCACTGGACAGGGATTCGATGTGAAGTATTTTCATTACCCTCTGACGGGACAGCAAGGTTTCAATGGTGGAACAATGAACGAGGACTTCGCCAAAGGTGGCTATAAGACGCTGGGAGGCCAGTTCGACGAGACAACCGGCGTGACCAATGTCTACATGTACGAGCAACAGCCTATTTCACCTATCACGTACAGCGGAACCGTGTATGGTAAGACAATCACCGTGTCGAACTTTAGTTTGGAGTTCACTGGCTTCTACAAGGCCCCTGTTGATGGTGAGTACACGTTTTATCTCGCTGCAGACGACAACATCAGTCTTCAGCTTGGTCGAGGCTCGGCGTGCTGCGGCGACTTTGACGGCAGTATTGTTACCGATGTCTACTCGCTGGCCACGACAGGCGTGACGTATGATCAGGGAACGCATAGCGCCGCCATCACCTGGCGAACTACCTCGCAAACCATAACATTGCGCGGCGGCCTGTACTACCCAATTCGTATGGTTTACTTCAATGCAGTTGGTGGTCACGCTTTGGACGTTAAAGTCTTGCAGCCGGATGGAAGGAACCATACTGACTTCTCGGATGTTTATCAGCTCGACACGTCAGGCCACTGCCCGAAAATCACGACCGAGCCTTGGACGGGAAGCTACACCACTGACTACACTACCACGCAGACTGGAACGGGCACCACCACCGAGATTGTTGTTCTGACGCCCACGCCTCCTGGCGGTATTACCACCGTTACCACGCCGTGGACTGGTAGCGTGACAACCACTAGCACTACGACCGGGCCTTACACCTCCACTAGTGGAATTCACACGGAGACGGGTGTTATTACCACGGTTTACGTCGAGACCCCTACACCTCCTGCTGAGATCACGACCGTTACCACGCCGTGGACCGGCACTGTGACTTCTACGCGCACTACGACTGGACCATACACTTCGACTAGTGGAACTCACACGGAGACAGGTGTCAGGACCACCGTTATTGTTGAGACACCTCCTGCTGAGATTACGACCGTTACGACACCATGGACTGGCAGTGTGACTATCACGAGTACTACGACTGGACCTTTCACAACGACCAGTGGAACTCACACGGAGACGGGAGTGAGAACCACCGTTTACGTGGAGACCCCTACGCCCCCCGCTGAGATCACAACCGTTACCACGCCGTGGACCGGCACTGTGACTTCTACGCGCACTACGACTGGACCATACACCACAACTAGTGGAACGCACACGGAGACGGGTGTTAGAACTACCGTTATCGTTGAGACTCCGCCTGCTGAGATCACGACCGTTACCACGCCGTGGACTGGTAGTGTTACCACTACTAGCACTGGTACTGGGCCTTTCACAACGACTAGTGGAACTCACACGGAGACGGGTTTCAGAACCACGGTTTACGTGGAGACCCCTACGCCCCCATCTGAGATCACAACCGTTACCACGCCGTGGACTGGTAGCGTGACTTCTACCCGCACTACGACCGGGCCTTACACCTCCACTAGTGGAACGCACACGGAAACGGGAGTTAGAACTACCGTTATCGTTGAGACACCCCCTGCTGAGATAACAACCGTTACCACGCCTTGGACTGGCAGCGTGACTTCTACCCGCACTACGACTGGACCATACACTTCAACTAGTGGAACGCACACGGAGACGGGTGTTAGAACTACCGTTATTGTTGAGACACCTCCTGCTGAAATCACAACGGTCACGACACCGTGGACTGGTAGTGTTACCACTACTAGCACTGGTACTGGGCCTTTCACAACGACTAGTGGAACTCACACGGAGACGGGTGTCAGAACGACCGTCTATGTTGAAACCCCTACGCCCCCTGCTGAGATCACAACCGTTACCACGCCGTGGACTGGTAGTGTGACTTCTACGCGCACCACGACCGGGCCTTACACTTCGACTAGTGGAACTCACACGGAGACGGGTGTCAGAACGACCATCTATGTTGAAACCCCTACGCCCCCTGCTGAGATCACAACCGTTACGACGCCGTGGACTGGTAGTGTGACCACCACCAGCACTGGTACTGGGCCTTTCACAACGACTAGTGGAACTCACACGGAGACGGGTGTCAGAACCACCGTTTACGTGGAGACTCCTACGCCTCCTGCTGAGATCACAACCGTTACCACGCCGTGGACTGGCAGCGTGACTTCTACGCGCACTACGACTGGACCATACACTTCGACTAGTGGAACGCACACGGAGACGGGAGTGAGAACAACTGTTATTGTTGAGACACCTCCTGCTGAGATCACGACCGTTACCACGCCGTGGACTGGTAGTGTTACCACTACTAGCACTGGTACTGGGCCTTTCACAACGACTAGTGGAACTCACGCGGAGACGGGTTTCAGAACCACCGTCTATGTTGAGACTCCTACGCCCCCAGCTGAGATCACGACCGTCACGACACCGTGGACTGGTAGCGTAACATCTACTAGTACCGGGACTGTGCCTTACACCACAACTAGTGGTACTGTTACTGAGACTGGTACTGCCACCACTGTGTATGTGGAGATACCTCCTAGTAGCGTACCACCTAACTGGAGTCAACCAACATGGTTTAGTGTGCCTGTCAAGACTATCACAACAACCTGGACAGGGAGCACTGCCTCTACCTACACGACGAGAGTAACAAGCGGTAATTTGACTCAGACAACCGTTGTTGTTGAAGTGCCCCCGACAAGCCAGCCGCCGGCACAATTCACAACTAGTCACAAAGAAAGCACGTCTTCCATTCAGTCCTTAAGTTACGGCACACCGGAAACAACAGCCTCGGCCAAATCATCAGCGTCGTCATCACTGGTGTCGACGCCATCTGAGCCTACCACGATAATTCCATCCACGCTCATTGTAAGCTCCTCTAGTACACCAGCCGAATCTGGAGGGATCCCCACCACCGTGACCAGTATTGTTACCGTGCACACACCTCCTGCAGGCGACACCAGCCAGCTGTCGCACACAACGCAACCTGTAAGCGAATCCTCGAGCATACCTTCTTTGCAGAGCGTATCCTCTGGCTCGCGTTCTGGTGAACCCAGTTCTCCAACACCTGAGGCTACAGAAGCTTCAACGCCCGCAGTTGCCTCGCCATCCGAGTCAGGTTCCTCAAACTCGGGGCCGTCTAGTACCTCAAGCGCCAGTTCCGGAGTCCCTGAGCCTCCTGTGTCGTCCTCTGCCCAGGGTTCGCAACCGACAATAAGCCCTCAAGGTGGTGGCAATCCAACGTCACCGCCATCCATAGGGGTGAGTAACGCGGGCAGCAAGGTTAATATTGCTGCGGGAACTGCCTTCTTCGGTCTTCTAGTTATGCTAGCCTAGGCTTAGTGGTAGCCTTCGATGGTTGACCACGGGAAAATGAACACAACACTCTTTACCAATTTTGATTTTTTTTGAGGATATCGACTTTTTATACCCATTCAGTTTTATACGTATTCATCTACTTTTCAGTTTCATTCTTTTATTTTTTAGCCGAGGTCGAACGTTAACGTAAGGGTTCTCGCATGTTGTTGTAGGCACACGTGTGACACTAGCGGTTCTAGTCTCCAAAGATGGCTCTCGGCACTGGAGTTGCAAATTGCACCTTGACTGTCATTGGTGATTGATGACAATAAGAGTAAATACCTCAAAGTGAGTAGCTCCGAGAACCCACGAAGCCTTGGGTTATGAGGTTCATACAATCCCACCAGCCAATCAAAAGCTGTGGGTTTCCCGACGCCCTATTAGAGGAGCGATAATTAGGCAAAGGACTTATCGAACGAACGCCACCTAACGAACGAGGTTTGGTTTTTCATTATGCATATATCTACTTATAGTTAGGCATAAAGAAATATGTGCAGTTGCGAGGCAGAATGACTCGGCTCACTCAGCCCGGGCACACGCATATGCGCGCGCCTCTTGGTGAAACACCGCAAAAGCCCCTGCTTTTGTGCAGGGGCTTCTCGTGACTTCCATGGTTTCTAACACGCACGTGACATTGTGACTACTTAGTGACCCGGAGCGCCGACACCGTGCTTCATATGTAAGGGCGGCCGGAGGGCTCGGGTAGTCCGATGGGTGATTACCATCTGGCCCAGGGTTCTCACCGGTCTTGTCAGGGCCACAAAAACTATATAAGGACACAGTCCCGTGCAACATTTCGACTATCTTCACTCAAAAAGCAATCAGGACCTTGATAACAAGTCAACAAGAAGCAAACAACATGTCCTCAACCAGCATTTCAGTAAGACCATTCTCCAAGCTCGGAGGAGCAAACCATGGTTGGCTCAACACAAGACATCACTTCAGCTTTGCCGATTATTTTGACTTTAATCGTATGAATTGGGGCGCTCTGCGTGTCATCAACGATGACATTATTGCTCCTGGCACTGGCTTCCCGCCTCACC
Source organism: Starmerella floricola (assembly GCA_030579735.1). Lineage (NCBI taxonomy): Eukaryota > Fungi > Ascomycota > Dipodascomycetes > Dipodascales > Trichomonascaceae > Starmerella > Starmerella floricola. Next base: position 39,862 of record JAKTRP010000002.1, on the reverse strand, counting down.
CGCACCGCAACATGGAAATCGTTTCGTTCCTGCACTCTCGCAACGAGCACCCAGCAACGGGCAAGCTTGAGGGTGGCATTGGCATCAGACACAAGGACAACACAGGAAGCGATGGCACTACTGACCCGGGAGATGTTCAGGTGATGTCCGTTGGCAGTGACGGCGTTCTCCACAGTGAGTACCACCCGGACGGCAAGTCGAAGCTGTCGACAAACCTGTTCCAAATCTGGATCACGCCCGACAAGAAGGTCGACAAGACAACCTGGGGAACCCGCCATTTCCCGCGGGAAAACTCAGCCAACAAGTTTGCGACTTTTGCTTCTGGATTCAAGGAGGACCAGGTTGAGGGCGCTCTGCCTATCAACAGCTACACGCGTGTTGCCGGAGTGCGTCTCGAGAACCAGGAACCGGTGAATTACCACCTCGACCAGAACAGACTCGCATACGCCGTTGTAACTCGTGGTAACGTGAAGGTCAACGGAGTGCAGGCAGGCCCGCACGACGGCATTGCCATCAAGGACGTGCAGGATCTGTCCTTTGAGTCCGTTGGCGACGAGGCCGAAGTTCTCCTCGTTGACACTCATGCATGAAAAGTATTACCCATGTTTCACTTTTATTTATGTCGTGTATTAGTATAATGTCAAACTTTTCAATATGACATTCCTTTGCTAAGCATAGCTCTAGCAGAGCGCGAGCCACTAGGGAGGCTTATAAGGCTATATTGTCCTCTGGCACCGCATATATCGGGATCGGTCATGGCCTACGATGCTTCCTGTTTCGTTAGTCAGCCTTGAGTCCCGCCTTTGCTTGCCCCGCTTGGCAACCTCACGCATGCCATAGAAAATTGAAATAGTCTATCATGAACATTGTATACACTTGTTAATATTGATATATATACTAATTGATTCGATCAACGTCTCACGGCGAAGAACACATCTACTTACAGGTGCTTGCCCAAGCTTGCGAACAAGGACGGATCCGAAGATGAAGAGTCGTAGAGCACATCCGGCGTCCACGGCGATCGCATAGGCTCATTACGACCCTAAACACAGAGCAATTAGCACTAAGCCATAAGAGATCGGAGTTCACCGGGCAAGCCCATCGGTCTAGTACTCGTTTCTTAGAGACTCTAATCACTCCAAAACAGAACTTGTAACACAAGTTCACTACAATTACCAGCATTCCCGCGACTGACAGTCGATATCGGGCTCGAGCGACCCGAGAACAGCGGTCCCAGCCACGTTCGCCAACAAGGTTGTCTTGATCACTGGCGCGAGCGGAGGAATTGGCTTTGTCACGGCCCGCGTATTCGCTGAACATGGGGCGAAAGTGGCACTCACTGATATTGACGAGGCAAGGACTCTCAAAGATGCTCGTGAACTCAGTGAAAAAGGCCATAAAGTCATCGGAATAGCATGCGATGTGACGAACGAAAAGTCAGTAGAGAGTGCCGTCAATCGCACCGTTGAGGAACTCGGGGGGCTCGACTATGCATACAACAATGCTGGCATCCATGTGCCGAGCGTGGAAACTGCCGATGCTTTGGAACAGGACTTCGATCGTGCAATAAGCGTTAATCTTAAGGGCATTTGGCTGTGCATGAAACACGAGCTCAGGCACATGCGTGGACAGGGCCGGGGCGCGATTGTGAACTGCTCTTCGCAAAGCGGGCTTGTCGGGATCCCGGGGCTCGGGGCATACACGGCCTCAAAGCACGGCGTTATTGGGATCACGAAGGCCGCAGCCCTCGAGTATGCGAGAAAAGGCGTGCGGATTAACGCGATCTGTCCTGGCACAACTGATACGCCGATGGTGGCTAGGGCAATGCAGACGCACCCTGAAAGTATGCAGGCCGTGATCGACGATATCCCGCTTGGGAGAATGGCCAAAGCCGAGGAAATCGCCTCAGCCGTTCTGTGGCTATGTAGTGACGGTGCTGGGTTCATGGTTGGTCAAGTCATAGCGCCAGATGGTGGGTACGCTGCTAAGTAAGGAAACGGAATGGACAGGCAAAAGTGTGTGAACAGCTCGGCGCTACTCAGACTTGCAAGCTCGCACATCTACTTAAATTTCCCATGCTTCTCACGAGTGTTACTCTGAAAGTTACTTGCTACGCGGATTGCTGTATATACTGCTGCACGTTTTAGCAGATTCGTATTATATTCAAGTATGTACTGCGCATGTCTTCGCGAACTAAACTTCGCGAGCCTCGTGCCAAAGCTTGTTGAACAACGTTGCCTTTGTTCCATCTGAACCCTGCCCGGTTCTATTTGCATGTGCTTTGTATATGTGATGCATGTGCGAGCTATTGTTTATGTGTGAGGTATGAAGACATGCACTAAACCAAACCTGGCTGTATTCCAATTTTCCCAGCACAATCATTATTTTAATTAAAATTATCGGCCCTGAGCTTACTTCGTTTCGAATAAGGCAGCAAGCTCAATTCCAGACGCTTTACGCCGTGCCCGTGCGTGTGACCAAGCCGTTCCCGCCTCACAAACGCGGGGGGGGGCTTCAGCGTGGGCCAGGTTTTCTGAGAACCCAGGGGCGGTGACGGGCATTGGACACACGCAGACCCGAGCGGTACTCACGGCCGTTGCTCGAATTGCGGTGGTTGCGAAGTCAGCTCGGCGTGAAAATTCTATTATAAACCATATAAGAAATACATAAGTCGACCCGAAAGTGCAACCTCGCGAAAAGCCAGGCCCCAGTCTTCTTTTGAGGTCCTCGACGCATGTGGGGAAAGCTTGACGTGCGCTGCGCAGGACCGGGAATCCACTGCCCTGACCACGGATGCGTGGCCCGGTGCCTGTCGTGTCTCCACACACACGATTCTCCACGCGGAGACTCGCGTATAAAAACCACCAACGACTCAGAGTGTCTTGGCACGAGTACTAACAATGAGCGCATCCAACCTGAAAGTCGAGACCCGCGAAGAGGCAAAGCCCAAGCCCCGCCGCATCCTGTCGATTGTGTCCAACAAGGCCGAGTTTAAGGGCTTCCCCGTCGGTTTCTTTGGCGAATAAATGACCCGTGCATTTTACATGTTCCACGAGGCCGGTCACAAGGTCGACCTCGCATCCCCTGATGGTGGCGAGGTCATGCTCGACCTGCACAGTGACACCAGGCAACCGGACTGCCCGTACGCGGACGACCTCTCGACGCTCGGGTTCCTCCACCACGCTAAGTCCAGCTCGTTGCTGAAAAACACGCTCAGCATTGCTGACGTGAAGGTCGATGACTACGACGCCGTGTGGGTTGCCGGCGGAGGTGCTCCGCTTGTGACCTTCAAGGACAACAAGAAGCTGCACGACCTGCTTGCGGCCTTCTACGAGAAGGGAAAGGTCGTCGCAACGATCTTCCACGGCTCGTCGTTGCTGTTGTGGTCGCGGCTGTCGAACGGCAAGCTTTTGGCCCACGGCAAGAAGTGGACGGGGTTCACGGACGAGGAGGAAGATGACATCAACAAGGCGTTTGGCATGAAGCTCAACGAGTACACGATCGAAACCGAGGCCAGTAAGATTGAGGACATCTACTTCGTGCGCAAGGGCGCAAACGAAGCGTTCGCCGTCCGTGATGGCCGCCTTATCACTGGCCAGCAGCAGTACAGCAGTAAGATCACGGCCGAGCTTGTGCTCGAGGCGCTCGAGGAGTACTAAGATCTCTCACGACAGTAAACGTTGACGAAACTTTTCAAATGATCCACGAACGCCTGACCGTTCGTATGCAAGTTACACAGTAACAATTTAGTAACGCACATATGTGAAGCACATTTTACTTTCACTCCCGTTCGTGCTTTGATTGGGCGACGCATTATTCCGTTTTGGCGTTCAACATAGCATCAGGCTCTCATGTAAGCCTCCCTGGGGACTCTCCGAGGACCACTTGGTTTTGTACGCCTCGAGCATTTGCTCGTTCGATGCAATTTGGCGCCACGCCAGAAACATCGAATCCGAATGTGGGAAAGTTCGAGGATTCTTTGGTGGTTTCCAATTGTTCGCCGCGCATTGAAAGACCCCGCAGGACCTTGAGGGCAGCGCTGTGCGAGTCGCCTGCAGCAGGTACGACAAGGCACGGCCTGGCAGTCACCTAACCCCGACCATCTATGGGGTTGAGGCGCGAAGCTCTCTCCGAGACATGAACAGCTTAGAGGTGCTCTTATCGGCATTAGGCATCGGTAAGTCTCTAGCATGCGCTTCAAGAAGGTTCAGCCTTCAAATGGCCACTACTGATGGAGTCTCTTCAAAGGCAAGTCATCCTAGCTGTCGCTCCACATTTAGCATATGTGGCCACAGTAGTACGCCATGGCAAAAGCGAGGATTTAAGGTGCAGCAAAGGTATCTTGACCTCATTGCTGCATTAATGTGTGTTGGCGCTACCCATTTCCAGGACCGCCTATGAAAGACCCTCATAGCTAGAGGACGCAGAAGAGGCAATCGAAGGCGATTGCGTTTGCTTTCGATACCAAAGACTTCACAAGCTACACCCAAGGCTTTTGCTCGCCTAGACTGCATTTTTAGTCTGGCCGCAGTTCTGGGCGCCAATGCGACCGACCAGCCCGGTGACCGCCAGGTCTTCTGCGCTCCAAAGCGAGGACGGCGATAAATAGGCCCGGTTTTGAGCGTGACTTCATTTGTATGCAGTGAGGAGAGAACAGCTTCACTCGGCTTGGTGTGGGCACGCACCGTAGAGCATGGTCTGCCATGGCTTTCAGTCCACAGCACACCATAGAGGCGAAAAAACCACACACAGGTAATTTTGGTACAGTGCAATGTCTTGATTATCGGCATAACACTTAACTACGCATCTAAATGACTACCCACTGAGTCGGGGCCAAGTCTAGTGGCACACACCTTCTGTATGCTCTCGACCTTGTTGAACTTTTACCCAGTTTCGTGATCCACCTCGTCTAGGAAGGCCTTCCATTGAAAGAGCGCTTTACATTACACTCGACCGCTGAGTGGGAAGGGAACCCTCTTGCTATTCAGGCCGCCCCCATCTAGCAAAGCCAAGCAGCGTAGAAAGTGTTGACTCTTGATAGCATAGTGCGAGCAAGTTCGAGGTATGTTCAAATGAGCACTAGCAGCTCATGCTACAGTCTTAGTATGACATTATATTTACGTGCAGCTCAAGAATATAGTGGTCAAGCACTCGATTTGTGAACGCAGGCTTCGTTGTGAAAGTAACCTAAACACCCATGGCTATGTGTGAAGGTTAGGGTGTATCCTTATCTCTCAGTGTTTTCCATCACGTGGTGACTAACGTAAACGGACGCGTAGCTGCTCTAGAATTAACGCTTAGTCACGGAGGGCTCATAAATAACTCCTGGCTAATCTAGTCTTCAACCAGACCGACTTTGCGGGAAATATGTATGTGGGGAAGCCAGTTCAGCATAGCTCTACAGCTCTAGCAAATAAAATTAAATAAAATTCCCAGCGCTTTAGAAGCTGCTTGCGAAGACTTGCGAGCCTGAGACACGGGCTTCTCCGCAACGATGGCGCTAGCTCGCCTGCATATGCGATTACTAATCACATGGCTGTGCCAGCATGCATGACGCAATGAGCCAGGAGAGCTCCGGTGTTCTGGGGCGTCTCACAAGAAGGTGCGTGAAATCGAGCGTGAATGGGATGTGTGTCTGATATGAGAGCTGCGGAGCTAAAAGTACCTAAACAGGGCCGCTGAACTACCGAATGCGTAGTGTTTAGAGCAGGACTATGTGCAAAAACGACTTGGCTTAGTTATTTTTGGCCTTCAAATTCTCGGAACTAGCCGCCCCGTATATCCGGTTCATACAAACTGGGTCACGAGCCTGGATTATCTCGTTATCTTTCAATGACGCAGCATCACATGCCACTGCTAACGATTGCGCAGTTACTCTTAAAGCGCAGTGTGTGAGAGTTCTCGTAATTGCTAAAAGATGATTTTCAAGGCTATATTACTTATTTTGCTGGCAAGCTTTATAATTGGCTTGGCTTACTATTCTGAAACGAATTTCTCAAAGAGCATCTACGGTGACGACGTCGACAAGGAAAAGGCCCACGTTACCATCGCCGTGTACAATGGCACTGCGCACGGTTCTTTCAAAGAGATTACAGAGCCAATCAATTACTTCTCTGTAATTGGCGACGTCTCTGTAAAGGAATTGCTGGAAATTACCGGTGGCAAGCCTTTCGCGTATACGGATTCGAACGTGAACCTGCGTGAGCAAATAGACACAGGCCTCCACGTTCTCATTAGGATTGCCGGCAAAAATGTCTTCAAATTTTGCATCTACGGTGAATCGCACAACTGTATAGGAGCAGTGCGTCCACCGGTCAGACCTGAACGCCTGGCTGGGTGACTTTTAGTAGGTTCTATGTGATGGCCATAGCCCGCTCCGAAAGTACTGGAAAGACAAGGAGCTACGAGGCCGTATGCAAACTGATGGATATTCTGACTAGCAGTTTATATTATTTTGATTATATGAATTTATGAATTTGTGAATTTGGAGTGTGCAGACGACGAATGAACGCGTTGCTTTCTGCAATTCAGTTAGGTGTTAGCAAGCCATGCCCCACGAGAAGGCTCTCATCGGCACGTTAAAGGCTCAGACGTGACAGCGAAAACTGAAAATAGTGGCGAATAGGCAAAATCACTTGCGAAAATCGCGGACGCCTGCCATCTTGAGGCTATGAAACAACAGGCAGCACTGCTATCTTTCAGATACGGACTGGGTCAAAGCTTATCACCAGCGGCCTTGCGCAATATCTCCCCGTTGCGTGCTAGGGTTATCGGCGGGCCGGCCTATTTGCGAGAATATGTCAGTGTTTTACAATGCCTTGTTCGTGGCCGATGTTTACAGTGTCATCGGCCTTGGGAAGGTCGCCACGTTATATATGAGAGCAGTTCACGCCTGACTACTGGTGTCACATATTACGATACACATAATTCGACTTAGTCGCTCTGGTAAATCTCTTATTTTTGCTTGCATTCCGACTGGTGCGAGCTCATGGTGATCGATATCGAGGAAATCACGGGGCTGAGCGTCAGTTCATGATAAGCGGGAGATACCCTAGCCTCTATGCAACCTGTATGGTTGAATAGGCCATGCAGAGTCACGCGAGGTGATTAAAGTCACGACGATGAGGTTCGTCGGCACCTCTGGCGTGGCTAATGACATCAAATTCATACATATATACGTAGATATGCGTGCGTGTATTTTTATGTCGAAGAGTTCTACGCTCACACGCTTCCTACGCAAACATATATCAACAGGGACTCCATCTCCACATAGCGCCAAGAGCACATTGGTAACGCCCACAGGTGGGCAAAAGTCGTTGACTTCCTTATCATTTACGGCTGCCCTGTATTGATGGCCCCCTACCCAGGAGTGCACTGCATACACGTATAGATTAGGGAGCAATTAACAGTCCGCGCAGAGAGGAATGAGCTTGATACGCTGGAGCCGAGGCGAAAAGAAGAGCGCTTTCACGTATACATATATTTAAATGCCTTTAATCATACTTTACCGCCGTACCACTTCTGGTGGGTAATCGCCTTTGCAAGTAAAGCTCATATAAACCATAACGATTGTCGCGTTCAGATTAAGGGCTTCAGGGTTTCTTGAGTGGGGTTTGACGCCTTCGTGATGTAGAGATACCATGACGTCGCTCCTGATAAGAATCGCGTAACCAGGCCTGATGTGGATGTATATAAATATTTAACGGCACATATGATTCAGCGAAGAAAATCATGAGCGAGAAGGGCCCAAACGTGGACGAGCATAGTACCATCGCGAGCTCTGCGCATTCAGGGCTCGAAAAGGAGCCTAAAGTTGCGAGTTCACAATACTATGATTTGTCCTATGACCCGCTTCAAACAGCCATCGGCGAGGATGACCTCGAGCTCATCAACGCTCATCTCGATGACTTTTCGTTAGAAGAATGGGGCCGGATACTAAAAGACAGTGTTGCTTATCATGACGGCGATCCCCTTATTCCTGGTCCAGAGATGGAATTCTTGAAGAACCTTACCGAAGGCCCAACAGCTGAGCAAACGCCAGAGCAATGGGAGCACTGGGTTAAATTCTACGCCTTTTTGTTCCATCATTGGTCCATCTACCCCGAGGTGAGATCCGTTTCAAGGCCCATTGATGAGGATGAAGAGGACAAGTACTACCATTCTCTTCGAGTTTACGTTATTGGGTGCTGTTGGGCTATGGCAGGAGCGGTTTTGTCTACCTTCTTTGCACTTCGTTATCCCAGTATTGGTCTAGGCAACACAGCAATTCAGATTCTCATTGCTAGCTCTGGCCGCCTTGTAGCTAAAATCCCCAGGATTACGATGCCCATCTGGAAGGGCAAGCGGATTGTAATTAATTCTGGACGTCCTTGGACATTTAAAGAGCAGATGCTAGCTACGTTGACTATGAGTGTCAGTAACGGCTCGCCTTACTCTCAAGATGCCATTGTTGCGCAAGCGAACGACGTATTCTACAACTTTGACCAAGCTAAAGGGTTCGGCTACATTATTTTGCTGACAATGTCCAGTACCTTTATGGGCTTTGGATTCGCAGGTGTTTTCAGAAGCTTCTTGGTTTATCAGGCTCGCATGGTTTGGTACGGTGTGCTTCCGATGATTACCTTGTCTAGGACTTTGTCCGAAAAAGATGTAAGAGTCAAGACTAATGGTTGGATTCTAACTCGAAATGAATTTTTTTGGCTTTTCACTGTCTTATGGTTTGGTTGGTACTGGGTAACCAATACAGCCTGCAAATTCCTGCAGTACTTCAATTGGTTGTGTTGGATCAAGCCAGAAAACGTCAACCTAAATGCGATCACTGGCGTATACTCTGGATTGGGTGTGAATCCGGTCCCCTCTTTCGACCCCACTATTTTTGGAGGGTTCAGTGGCCTTCTCGTACCTCTCCAATTCTACTGCAGCTGGATGGCAGGTTATATCATTTCGTTCTTCGCTATTGTCATCATGTGGTACACAAATGTACGCTGGACTGGCTATCTTCCGATCAACAGCAACACTTTGTTTGACGACACAGGAAATTCCTACAACGTTTCGCTGATTATGAATCCAGAGACTCTCAAACTCGACCATGAGAAGTATGAGGCTTACTCTCCTCCCCTGTGGAGTGCAGGCAACATTGTTAACTATGGCTCATTCTTTGCCATTTATACGTGTTGCATTGTTTATGCCATTCTGAATCTTGGTGGCATCCTCGTTAACAGTTTCAAAGCGTTCAAAAAGGGCTTTACAAGAGGACAAACTTCCTTGAAGCACTTTCAAGATACATTCTGCAGGCGACAAGCTCGATACAAGGAAGTTCCCGAGCTGTGGTTCTTTGCTGTTCTCGCATGCTCGATCGGAATGGCCATTGGATGTATTGAAGGCTACAAGTTTACGGAGACTCCTGTGTGGTCAATTTTCCTTGGTATAGGATTGGCCGCCGTATTTCTCCCGCTCTCAGGAATCATTCAAGCAACTACAACGTTTGGTTTCGAGACTAATGTGCTTATGGAGCTGATCATGGGATATGCTATTCCAGGTAACCCCAATGGACTCATGGTATCTAAGGTTTTTGCTACCAACTTTTTCGGCCAAACCGATAACTGGATCACGAACCAGAAGCAAGCTCATTATGCAGGAATCTCTCCACGCTCGCTCTTCGGTTGCCAGATGATCTCCGCTCTGTGCACCTGTTTTGTGCAGGCGGGTATCATGAGTTGGCAGGTCAATGGCGGAATCCCTAATTTGTGCAACCCTCACAACCGCAGTCTCTTTACCTGCCAGGACATCCGCATTTACTTCAACGCTAGTGTGCTGTGGGGCACCATCGGTCCCAAACGCGTGTTCAAGGATATCTATCCCACTATGAAGTACTGCTTCCTTATTGGCGCGTGTATCCCTATTCCATTCTATCTTGCTCGCAAATACCTGCCATTGCTTGCCAAACGCAAGGGCTTGCGTCCGGGGTCGGCAGCATACTATTGGGTCAGTGGCGTCTTCCTGCGCAATGTCAATGAGCTGGTCATTACTATAGCCGGATGCAGTTGGGCCCCCTCGAACATGTCATACATTTTGGTGGATTTCTACACTTGTTTGGTTTTCCAGCTCTGGGTCAAACCACGCTATCCACACTGGTGGAATCGTTATGCGTATTTGATCATAGCATCAGTAGGAAACGGCACTGGTTGGGCAGGACTTTTCGACTTCTTCGCGACGGAGTACAAGCACATCGTGTCCCCGAGTTGGTGGGGTAACAAGGTGAATATGAAGACTTTCGATTACAATTACGAGGCTGTCAGACTCCAAGTTCCAGAGGGAGAGTACTTTGGCCCAAGAAAGTACCATTACTCTTAGTACCACACTCTCAGGGTCATTTATAAAGCCTAAATTCACAAGCAGGCACACATTTGGCACGATCTTTTATAGCCTAAATGTAAATTTCCAAATTATCAAGTCTCAGTATGATACCAATGACAAGTTTTCCAAGCTTACAGTGGGAGCCTGTACCCTGTGAGCATGTCTCGTAGTGAGCCATAAGCATGAACACGCGAAAGCGGTAATTGGCACGCACCTCATCTGTCATGTGTAGTTATCGAGTATAAGAATTAATCAGAGAGGCACTGATGTAGAGTTAGATTTTTAGCAGCGAAAGCTCACAAATAAAAAAGAAGTGTGGAGCCTCCTTGGCTATTCATAGCTGATAATGATAAAACGGTTAACTCCCCACTCTGGCCATCGATCCTTGTGTTTTCATTTAAAGGCACACATGGTTTCCAACTGTTCGGTGTGTTGAACCTAGGACCTGCGGACAAGAATAATAGCACTACAGGATTTAGTATTATAGGTCGTGTAAAGCCAAACTTACAACAGTACCTTCGCCTAACTGCTGATAAATTTAGTTACTTATTCTATATACTTGTATTACCTTTATATATCTCCTGGGATAACCGTATGGTGTGGTCGCGTACTCTGTCGGAGTGCGTGACATGTGACTATGCGAAGAGTCGACAGTGACACGTACCCCGTCAGCCAGACCTATGCCGCTAGTCAGTCTGGGAACGGAAACCACAAGCTCTAATGTATAGCAAGGTAATTAGGCAGTAGAAACCAGTTAAAATATAGTATATACATCACTCGGCTATTTATAGCAGAGTGTCGGAGTAACGTGGCATGTGGTACGGACAACCCCAGCATTAACATGTAACCGGACACCAGACTTATGTCGCAGTCGGTCTGGGAACTAAGTCTACCCCTATATCACCAAGAGTATTGAACAAGTGAGTAGAAAGAAGTTCCATACAGCTTACTAACAGGGTTACGCTATATGGCAAGAGACTGCGGAGGTACGGGCCCTCCAACACAGAGGGTGACTAAGTGTCATCTCTAACAGAGTACGCGACCACACCATACGGTTATCCCAGGAGACATATAAAGGTAGTACAACAATATAGAATGAGTAACCAAGTTTATTAGCAGTTTAGCGCAAGGTACTGTTGTACATTTGGTTTCACACGACCTATAATATTGAACCCTGTAGTGCTGTTATCCTTGTCAGCAGGTCCTAGGTTCAACATACTGCTCCAAAGCACACCTGAACACGTGCACAGGGGAGTAATCGATCCAGATTGCATGACTGGGTAAGGCGGGTTGTATTAGGTTTACTTGACAGAGATAACGATTATTGCGACTATTATTCTCGCTGGACTGCGTGACATCTGACATTGGAAGCGTCGCCGATTGGCGTTGGCAACCAAGCATATCTGGCGAGTCAGTCTGGGAACGGAACCCCAGGGTTCCAACTTGAAGAAAAGCGATTGGGCAGCGGAAAACAGTTGCGTTCTAATATATGGCCTACGCATCATAATCTTAGCTGGGGATGAATGTCCAGCACATGTGGGATAGAAAAGTCGACTCTTCTACGCATACCGCCCTGTCTGACAGCTATATGATCAGGGGCTAGGGTATGCCGGCGCCCACAATAATGTATAGAGTAATCATGCTGGATTTCGCTACTCCACCAGCTATCGTTTGCATAGCTTGGACACCTTGTCGAGAGCTGAAGAAAAAGCGTCAGCTCACTCAATATGCTATTTTCGCTCATACTCCATGGGCTTCGTTTGAAGTTCTATTGACCTCTGGATTCGCCTGTTCATCGATATTGTCTGTTCGGAAGACGCCGATACCTTTCATTGCGTGATAGGGTTAGACGTTGATGTTACCTACAATTGTACATCGCGTAATAGGGTTTCTGGTCGATGTCACCTTCTAGCACGCATCGCGTAGTAGGGTGAGGCTAGTCAGATGTCGCCGACTCGTGCTGGGTTGCACGGCTAGCACGACATATCCTTATATGAAATACTTTATTAGCTTTTATTTAACCGACAATACTCTACCAGCTGGGCTAAAGATGTACCAGCAGAACTGGATCAGTTTCATATGACAGCTGCTGTTTCCAGATGACTCTTTGATACTGCTCTTCCGAGCGAGATAAGTTTCCGGTGGGGGGAGGGTGTACCCCTACTGCCCACCATTTCGAAAACGGGGACTATGTATTGTGGACTATAGAAACTATGACCTACCGTCTATGCAATCAGTTCAAATCTAGACCCAGATTTAGAGCACGCAGTAGTCGCTAATGGTTGGCTTATAGGCTAGCAATAAACGGCGAGCTAGAGAGCAGTTGGAGTAGAAAAAGACTGGAGACTGCAATCTTATCTTGGCGTGACCTTTTCCGTATCTCACAGGGTTTCGCTTGAACCCTTGGTTGATATTCCGAGATACCCTATCCCGACAATACACGTCTGTGATGGCGATCTCGCAATACACCTCGAAATGGAATGCAGCTTGGGCTGGAAAGCTCGTATTCGTCAAGACGGATCATAACACGTTGCGCCACTCGATTCTGGTGCTTCATTTGGTGCTTTTCGCAGCTTAAGCACCATGTCAGTAACCGGTGAAATAACCATCAGTTGGCTTTTCATACACCTGAATTTACATACCAGTTTTTTTAAGGTTTACCAGGACACGAATAAAGCCGCTTATCTTCATTGAAATGCCTTTGGGTTAAGGGCACTATTTGTTATCGGAGACCTCTCCATGATAGGGCATTCAAAGCTGGCGAGGTTACAGTAAAACATTGGCGGGAAAAAGTATTTAAAGGGGTGAATATCCTCAGCTATCAAGCACTTGCTCTAAGTAGTACACTCACATTACTCAATCTCAAATGATCTCTGGATTACTATTGGTATTTCACCAGGCTATCGCGGCGTACACTGGCTTCGAAGGGACTGCTAGCGGCACAGATGTCGCACTCACCTATTTTGGCGAGGGCGTTCCTAACAAGACGTTTACTTACGATGCTTTGCACCCCCATGACTACCCGGAATGGCAAGGTCATCAGAGCGGCGTGAACCTCAACCTTTTCTCTGGGATTGCTCATGGTAACGTTTCATTTGACTCTGTACCCCCTGAACGTGTTATCAATGGTGATGTCTACGTGAACGGAACCATAGATGACGGTGTCATCACTCGCAATTACTATACTTCTGGTAGGCACATCGCAACCCTTAGCGATCTTGACTTTGTGGGAACCACTGGTTCCCCTCATGACCGCATTAAATGTTGGGGTATCCATCATAAGCCTTCAGGTACCTGTATTGTGGCGTCAAATTTGTAGTAAATAAGCGCTCTGGGAAGAAGTGTTTTTAAGGGGTTTACTGGGTTCAAGTGTCGATTGCGGCAGAGCTCCCAGGTTTTTTTTTTTTTTGGCTTCTCTAGTCTTTTCACATTTTCACTTTATATTGTTTATAAAACAACTTCGTATCAATATTACTTATTTCTATTAAAAATCTTTAAGCTGTCTGACAAAAAAAAAGATATTTTGGCCTTGAAAGCTATTGCATGCACTGATATGTGGTACATAATCGGCAGCATTTTGGGGAGACGTACTGGAGCACCGAGCTTAGGTTCCACATATATCAGCAATCATTTGGAAGACCCGTACGTATGCCGTTCCCTGCTATACACTTTTTCCCATATGGGAGAAAAAACTTAGTCCTCCTCCTATTAATAGCTGAGCTGAGTGTTTTTGTTGAACCCAACTCGTGCTGACAAGGATAACAGCTCCGCAGAGTTCAGGTATATAGGTCGCATGAAACCAAATGTACAATACTACCTTCACCTTCACTGCTGTTAAACTTGGCTAGTTACTGTATCTAGATGTATTGCCTCTATACACCTCCTGGAAGAATGTCGAAAATATCGGGTTCGGGGACCATGGGCGAGTCACGGGATGACGACAGTCCGGCACTAAACGTAAGTCGCGGTGCGTCTAGTTGTTAGAGAGGACACTTAGCATCCTCTGCTATAAATCATCGAGCGATGCATATACTATATTATAACTGGTTTCTACTGCCTAATTACCTTGCTATACATTAGAGCTTGTGGATTCCGTTCCCAGACTAATTAGCGGCATAGGTCTGGCTGACGGCGTACGTGTCACTCGCGACTCTTCGCATGGTCATATGTCACGCACTCCGACAAGAAAGCTCGACACGCGATGTGTGTTTACGTTCCACTATTCGCGAACCTGGGTCCTCCTCTGTACTGTACAACTGACTGAATTCGATCCTTATGTGTCTCGTTCTAGGCTGTTCACAGCATATTTGGTGCCATGATATTTGATATAAGCGTAACGAAGGCTAATTTATCTTCTTGATTTCTGCATCGATTGCTCGGGCGCGCTCAATAATCCCAGGATGGGTGTTATAAAACAATGAATAGAGCCAGTCTGATTCCAGAGTAGATAAATCCTTCTCATGAAATTTAATTATGGCCGCACGCGCAGCTTTGCCTTTGCCAAGATGAACGGAGTAGCGGTCAGCTGCGTATTCGCAGCTTCGCACAACACTATTCTCCAGTAAGTTGACAATTGGTGAAATTGGAATAGTGGCATACAAGCCACCGAGAACTGCAATCAACATGGGTCTGTCTCCAGAATGAAACCCTAGTGACTCGAAGTACTGAGCGTTGTCTAGGAGCATGGACAGTACTAGAAACGAAGGCAGAATAGAAGCCACTGAAGTTGTCAACAAGATAGCCATATGGTTCTTTTTCCAATGCCCTAACTCATGGGATAGTACAGCAATAACCTCCTCTGTGGAATTGTTTTGAATTAACGTGTCGTAAAGAACGATCTGCTTGTACCACGGATATCCTACAAAGTAAGCATTTGAGTGCGATGATCGAGTACTTGCGTCAACAACATAAATGCTACCGAGGGGAAAGCCCACAGATGAGGCCAACTCGCCGATAGCGGCTTTCAGTGCAATGTCCTCTAATGGCAAATACTTGTTGAACCACGGATCCAAGAGTACGGGGAAAACAAACTGCAACACAATAAGTAAAAGCGTGAAAAATACCGTCAAATAAGGGATGAATTTGTCGCCAAAATATTCAACTGTCAGCTGGATTCCAGAATACACGGGTGGATATAGTACCAAGGCGAGGACCCACATTTTCAGGTTATCTATAACCCATAGCCCGAGCGAAGATTTGTTGAATCCGAATCTCTCTTCAATGACTATTGACCTATAGTATTTGAGCGGGATGCCAAAAATAGTCCGAACGGCCGAATCCGTAAGCACTGTCAGAACCCCAATGACCTTAAAACCGCCCCAATGGTGTAAGATTGATTCAGCCTTCCAGAAGTTAAAAGCAGCAGGCCAAAGTCCATACTTCCAAATAGCAAAATTCAATGCAAAACTAACAAGCCTGTCAATGATCCTACCTTTTATTGTTGCTCGGCTGTACTGTTGACTTTTCTTGAACTGCTCAATATCCACAATGCCTGCCTCCACAGCTTCCTTCGGAGGTGACTCTTTGATCTGGAATTTGTATTCGCGAAGGTCGAGTAATGTGAGCAGTCCAGCTCTAAATAGCGCACCCGATATTAGCAATGTTTTCCAGTTCACAGATGGAGAGCTCGCGACTGACGACAGCCAGCTAAGTGTTCCACTAAGCATTCTCGACTCTAGATAGTTGCAGAAATTTCTACGGCTGGGTTCCGCTTAGAGGAACTCGCCCGTTTAAATAGCTTACGCCAAGACCGTATTTGGTAAGCCTCACCATTATCGCATCTAGGTTCATTGAAACCGAAACCCCTGACCACAAAGATAACGAAAGTAGAGTGCGTGACGCTCGCGATGCTACCTGCAAGGTTTGCATTTAGCACGACGTCGAATCACATTGGCTGTATACTATCTCCAGACGGTGACTACAATGACTAAATCCCGAATACAGCATATACTTAACTTTCTGATGACCCTAGTAATGTTGAAGGTACTCCGCTTGAGAGATACGATACGGTTCCAAAGTACACATGGGCAGTCCGCCGTACGTAATCAATCCAGATTGCATGGCTGGGTAAGGTGATTGCATGAGATTTGCATGACAACGATATCGTCAAAATGTGACTATTGTTCTGGCTGGAATGCGCGGTATGTGACCGAGTGAAGAGTCCCCAATTGACGCCTATCCCAGCAGCGAGGCCTATCTGGCGACTCAGCCTAGGAACGAAATCCAATGGTTCGAACGTAGAGCAAGGTGATTGGGCAGCGGATAACAGTTTAAATGTAAGGCATGGCTAATTCATCTATTTATAGTTAGGGATGACTATCACATATGCTGGGATGATTAAGTTGACTCTCCAGCACATACTGCCCTTTCTGGCAGTCACGCAATCAGGGCTAGGGTATACACACGCCGCCGGTGATATACAGAAAGATCACACTGAATATCGGTACTCTTCAACCTGTCGTTTATAGAGCTTGAACGCCATGTCGACGTTAATTTATTTAACATACTGATTCTCATACTTCATGCGTCTCTGGAGCTTTATTGGACTCTAGACCTGTTTATCAATATTGGCACCGCTCTGTTCGGAGGGCGTCAATGCTATCTCTCATTATGCATCGCGTAATAGGGTTAGACATTGGTCCTATCTTTCATTACGCATCGCGTGATAGGGTTAAGCTTATCGGACATCACCGAGTCCTGCTGAGTCGCATTGCTAGCACGACAATCCATAACATTGACTATCATATTGTTTTTATTTTTCCCAATAATTTCCTACCAGCTGAGCGAAAATCGTATCTGCAGAAGTGAACTAGTTTTATATGTCAACTATTGTATCAAGATGACTTCTTGATACTGCTCTTCAGGGCGATATTAGCCTTAGGTGGGGAGATAGCTGTACCGCCCCCACCATACCGCCCCCACCATCCCAAGAATGAGGGCTACGTGTTGCGGGCTATGGACACTGTGATTCGCCGTTTGAACATACAGTCCAAGTCCAGATCCGGAATTAGAGTGCGCAGGGATCGCTGACAATTAGTATATACGTCAGTAATGAGCAGTGAGCTAGAGAACATTAGGAGTCGGGAAATACTATAGACTAGAACCCCAACTTGGCGTGGCTTCTCCTGCCCCGTTTCACTCGAACCCTTGGTTTACTATTCGAAATACCCTATCCCCACGATCAATGGTCTGAGATCGTTATCTTTATTGAAAGACCTCGGGGTTAAAATACAGCTCGGGTTGGGAAGCTCGTGTGTGCCGAGATGGTCCAGCAACTGGAAAAAAATTGTTAGTTGATTTTTCATACACCTTGTTTGACACATCGGTGTGTGTTTTAAAATACGCCAGGATATGTATTTTTCCGGTTATCTTCGTTGATATGCCTTTGGGTTGGGGTATTTTCTGTCATTGGGTATCTCGCGATTATACGGCATTCAGAATGGCGGGGTTGGTAAAAGACATCAGCGAAGAAAAAGTATTTAAAGGGCTTTATGTATTCAGTTATGAAACCATCTCGAAGATATTCACTTACAACATTTACAACACTTACTACCAAATGCTTTTTGGATTACTACTGGCAGCTCACCAGGTTATGGCTGTGTACACTGGCTTCGAAGGAACTGCTAGCGGCACAGATGTCGCGCTCACCTACTTTGGTGAGGGTGTGCCTAACAAGACCTTTATCTACGATGCTTTACACCCCAATGAATACCCGGAGTGGCAAGGTCATCAGAGTGGCGTGAATCTGAACATTTTGTCTGGGATTGCTCATGGTAACGTGTCGTTTGACCTTGTGCCTGCTGAACGTGTTATCAATGGTGATGTATATGTGAACGGAACCATAGATGACGGCGTCATCACTCGCAATTACTATACTTCTGGTAAGCAAATTGCAACTATAAGTGATTTGGACGTGGTCGAACCCGCTGGTGTCCCCAGATCTCTGTTTACCTGCATTGGTATTCATCATAAGCCCTCTGGTACTTGTATTGCGCTACCCTTGCTCTCGAATACACTTTGATGTTCTCAGTTTGGACTTGTTAAGGCCTTCTTGGCACAATTGGAGGTATATAACAGAGATTGATTTCTACGTTTTCATATGGTGTCATTTCAACCATTTGTATTACTTTTTAAGCTCCTATCACAGGTATATTGGCAGAGCTATTATGGGTTAAGAGATGTTAACAGTTGTCGGATAGAACCGTGTCCTTTGACGTACATCTAAACAGGAGCATGAAAAAAGTAGCGTGGTGTTGCTCGTCCGTCAGGTAGTGCCTAATTAGTATATTTTGCTTACCTACTGATCAATCACGCATTTCTTAGCTGTCTTTATTACATGGTATATTCATATTGTGATGAGAAAGCATAGCAGAGTACCTTCATTTAGATGGCAGTTGGCGCATGCACGATATAACATCAGTTAAGGTGAGGGTAAAATGGGTGAGGTTCGCCAAGGTTGTTGGACAGGACACTTAGCCATCCTCAGCTATAAATAGCTGAATCGAGTGTATACTATATTTTAAGTGCTGCCTAACTACCTTGCTATACATTGGGGTTAGTGGATTCCGTTCCCAGACTGACTAGCGACATAGGTCTGGCTGACGGGGTACGTGTCACTGACGACTTTTCGCATGGTGACATGTCACGCACTCCGACACACAGACCTATGTCGCTAGTCAGTCTGGGAACGGAATCCACAATGTCTAGCAAAGTAATTAGGCAGTAGAAACCAGTTAAAATATAGTGTATACATCACTCGGCTATTTATAGCAGAAGATGACTAAGTGTCCTCTCTAACACCGGGAACTAAGTCTACCCCTGTATCACCAAGAGTATTGAAGAAGTGAGTAGAAACAAGTTAAATACAGCTTACTAATATGTTTACGCTATATGGGGAGAGACTGCGGAGGTACGGGCCCTCCAACAATCCTCGGACTCAACATGACACCTTTCTGCTCTGCGGTGGCATAAATTACGCACTTAGACCACTTTGATGGCAGCTGAGCGTGCTTCAACGCAGCAAAATTTAGCTACTCTGCCAGCTTATCTGCCAGCTCTCAAACACAGTATACGAAAAGAGAGCGTGGAGCCGGAATTAGCACGGTGCCAGTCAAAGACTATATTGTAGACAATAATGTAGCGAGTAATCAAACTAGTTGTAGTTAAAGAATCCAATAGAGTAGTATTGGAAGCCGTTAGCCTTGTTGAGGTCGCAGATGGCTTTAGTGCTCTCTCCCATACATCTCTGTTAACCTGCACGTCGCGCCCTATGCCTGCGACTACACAGCTAGAGTGGGTCGGCTCGCAGTTTGGAATTCATGTCTTTACGATGCGCTGTGGAATGAGCAGTGTGTAGAAGGAACGGCTTCAAAAGTGTGAAACGTCGATAAACAATGAGATATACCTGCACTACGAATACTATGTCTAGGGGTTAAAAGCGGGGGTTCAGGCAGCGGCACTGAACTTCGTGATGTCGATAACGAACCGGTTCGCGAAATCTCCCTTCTCCTCCATCTCTTTGAATACATTGTTAATTTCACCCATTTCAATCAGCTTGTGGTCCGCTACTATTTTGTGCTTTGCACACAGATCGAGCAATTCCTGGGTCTCAGCAATGCCACCAACCAACGAGCCCTGAAGTTGTTTATTTCCGAAAATCAGCCCCAAGGTACTGACCTTCGTCTCGAGCTCGCCAATGTGACCGACCACCGATAAGCTACCATAAGGCTGAAGCAGACTGACGAGGATGCCAATGTCGTGGTCGGCAGGGAGGGTGTCCACGATAACGTCGAAAGTCCCAGCATTCGCGGCAACTTCTTTCTCAGACTCCCACACAACGATCTTGTCAGCTCCGAGTGCTGCTGCCTGGGCATCCTTGTTGTGGTTGCGCGAGATGACCGACACTTCAGCACCGAGTGCCTTGGCAAGCTTCACGCCCATGTGGCCTAGCCCTCCGAGGCCAGCAATGCCGACCTTTGTGCCAGGTCCGACGTTGTTATAGCGCATGGGCGAGTAAACCGTGATTCCTGCGCACAAAATGGATGCAACGCCAGGGAGAAGCTTCGGGTCCTGCAAAAGCTTTGGGATTGGCAGCGCAAACAGCTCCTGCACAACGATCTTCTCCGAGTAACCTCCGGCAGTCGAGTGGCCCGGAAACCGTTTTTCCGGCGCGTTGTACGTTGCACCAACTCCCTCAACGCAATACATCTCGTGCGAGTCCTTGCAGTGACGGCACTGACCGCAGGAGTCCGACAAGAAACCAACACCGACGATGTCTCCGACCTTGTGTTTCGTGACCTTGCTGCCTACCTTCTCCACGGCACCAACAATTTCGTGGCCAGGAACCATTGGGTAAACGCTGTTTTTCCAGTCGTTCGCAATCTGGTGAACGTCAGAATGGCACACACCAGCGTAAATGATCTTAATGACGACGTCATCGGGGCATATGTCACGACGCTCAAGCGCGTACGGCTTGAGCGGGCTCGAACTGTCGAAGGCTGCATAACTCTTAACTGTGAAAGGCATATTGAAAACTTGAAAGCGAAAATCCGAGATGCACTAGTCTTATTCCCGCTTTCTGGCTTTTTATAATCGTTAAATTCCCCGGGACACGCGCCCAAGGGTATCTCCAACTCCTAGCCCTCCTGCAAGTCATCAATTACGGTTCGCTGTATCTAGCGCGGTTGCATGGCGGGCGCGATTTTTGGATTATGGCAACACTGTTGGGGCTGTGCAAGTGATCTGAGGATGTTCTGCAGAGCGCTTTAACCAGCATTTAGCGCTGTTCCAGTCTCGCTCTCTAAGGCGATGTGCGTGTGTGCGGTGCCTGAACCCCGGAACGGCCCCCTGCGTGCGGCCTCGATGATTAATTACCAACGTATATGTATCACGCAGTGCACCGCCCCTCCGATCGCACACATTCTCCGCCCTTTACCCCTACCCGGGGTGATTACGCACAGCGGTTTCATCTCTGGTGTTAGAGAGAGCTTGGTTTATACCGTTCGGGTTACTGCATACCCGTGCCTCTAAGCTGATGCTACACCGCCTCGTTTCCTGGCCAGATTCCAGTTCGGAACGAGCTTTCAGGAGAGTGGAAAATATTTTGATAGTACTCGATTAGCAAGAGTCATCTGAGACGCTCATCAAAGGGCCCGCGCTGTATTGTTACAGGCCGACGCCTTCAGCATACCGGCGCTTCATTGGGATCGTGGTACGATATAAACGCAACCCTGGTTTCATACGCCCCGCCCGCTCCAAGGCACGATTTCCGACTTACGCCACCGGTAAGCTCATACAAATTCCTCGCGCATTGCCTTCGTAGCCAATAATTTTGAGCGAGAGGATACCCTTCTGCTAGTTTATATTCCTGATTTTTTTTCGCTTGGCTCGCCCCTCAGCAAAATGCCGCGTCCGGGCAAAATAGCTCAGGGTATGCTTTTTTATTGAGTTGTCATTCGTGCATTGATATGCCAAACGCTTCCACTAACGGTCGAATAAGGGTTGGGCTGGGGGTGTGTTATCACACGTGGTTCTATCCCTATACGTACTGCGTATCTCCACAGCTCGTGGAAGTCATTCTCTGTTAAACGTGGGAACCTGAGGCACGAATCTGGGCTCAGGGCTCTAGCTGATCTCCAGAAATCACCGCCAAATTCATCGAGTATACTACTAAATGTCCGATGTATCGCAGCTGAGGGTTTAAAATCTTAAATAGATTGGATTTTCCTTAAAATTAAATGAGTAATACAAACTCGAAACATTTCAAAAGCAAGGTAACGGGAAGACATAGATCGATGCGGCAAGCCTCAAGAAATGAACGGCCTGGGAGCTTCACCACGATTGTTTAAGCCCCATGGATCCACGATTGTTTAAGCCCCGTAGATCCATTAAAGAACTCCTCCCCAAACCGCGCGAATCTTCATGTAAGGGTGACGCAACGATACAATAACCTAACTAATTGTTGAGGAAATCGCAATACTTGGCGCGGGAATGAAGAGAACGAGTGGTTCCCACATAGTCAAGATCGTTTAGAGTCACTTGTCAGTCTGGGTGAGAAACCTGGATGCTTTGATATATAGCAAGGTGATTAGGCAGAGGAACTCAATTAACACACAGTATTTTTCAACTCAGCTATCTGCCGCATAATATGATAAGGTATCCTCTCCAACAAGCTAGACCACTGCCTCAGTCGGTCTGGGACAGAGTGATACGGAAGGAGCTAATTTGAGTATTTAAGTGTGAACTCCACTTAAGGTTTACATGATACTTGCGAGTCTATTTATTCGCAGAGACCCAGTTGTCTTCTCACAATATATACCTAAACGCCGTACCCTACGCCTGCGCAACTTCAGTTAGAGTGGGTCGGCTCCCAGTGTGCAACGTGTCTCCAGGGTGCAGTGTATTATGAACGGCATGCGGTGCGTAAAATGATAATTGTCCAGGGAAAAACCTATACACTACGAATACTATGTCTAGGTGATGATTCAGGCGGCGGCGCTGAATTTCGTGATATCGATAACGAACCGGTTCGCGAAGTCTCCTTTCTCCTCCATCTCTTTGAACACGTTGTTAACTTCAGCCATTTCAATCAGCTTGTGGTCGGCTACTATTTTGTGCTTTGCACACAGATCGAGTAGCTCCTTCGTCTCGGCAATGCCACCAATCAAGGAGCCCTGCAATTGTTTATTTCCGAAGATGAGCCCCAACGTGCTGACCTTCGTCTCGAGCTCGCCAATGTGACCGACCACCGCTAGGCTCCCATAGGGCTGAAGTAGACTGACGAGGATGCCAATGTCGTGGTCGGCAGGGAGGGTGTCCACGATAACGTCGAAAGTCCCAGCATTCGCGGCAACTTCTTTCTCCGACTCCCACACAACGATCTTGTCAGCTCCGAGTGCTGCTGCCTGAGCATCCTTGTGGTGGTTGCGCGAAATAACCGAGACCTCAGCACCGAGCGCCTTGGCAAGCTTCACGCCCATGTGGCCAAGCCCTCCGAGGCCAGCAATTCCGACCTTTGTGCCAGGTCCGACGTTGTTATGGCGCAGGGGCGAGAACGTGGTGATGCCTGCACATAAAATAGATGCAACGCCAGGGAGAAGCTTCGGGTCCTGCAAAACCTTCGGGATTGGCAGTACAAACAGCTCCTGCACAACGATCTTCTCCGAGTAGCCTCCGGCAGTCGAGCGACCACCGAAACGCTTTTCGGGAGCGTTGTACGTATGGCTCATTCCCTCAACGCAATACATCTCGTGCGAGTCCTTGCAATGACGACACTTGCCGCAAGAGTCTACCAAGCAACCAACGCCGACGATGTCTCCGACCTGGTGTTTCGTGACCTTGTTGCCCACCGTCTCCACGGAACCAACAATCTCGTGGCCGGGAATTACTGGATAGACACTGTTTCCCCAGCCATTCGTCGCCTGGTGAAGGTCAGAGTGGCAGACACCAGCGTAAATGATCTTAACAACGACGTCATCGGGGCCTACATCACGACGCTCGAGCGCGTACGGCTTGAGCGGGCTCGAACTGTCGTGAGCTGCATAACTCTTAACGGTGAAAGGCATTTCAGAAACTTGAAAGGGGAAAACCTGAATGCACTAGTCTTATTCCCGCTTTCTGGCTTTTTATAATCGGTAAAAATCCCTGGGCACGCGCCCAAGGGTATCTCCAACTCCTAGCCCTCCTGCAAGTCATCAATTACGGTTCGCTGTATCTAGCGCGGTTGCATAGCGTGCGCGATTTTTGGCCTATGGCAACATCGTTGGGGCTGTGCTGGTGATCTGAGGATGTTCTGCAGAGTGCTGTAACCAGCATTTCCCGCCGTCTTAGTTGCGGTCTCTGAAGCGAATTGCACGTGTGCGCTGCCTGAACCCCGGAACGGCCCCTTGCGTGCGGCCTCGATGATTAATTACCGACGCACGCATCATAGGGCACCGCCCCTCCGATCGCACACATTCTCCGCTCGTTACCCCTACCTCCCTCGTGTGACTAAGCACAGCGGTTTTATCGCCGGTGTTAGAGTTTGGCTGTATATGCCGTTGGGGTCATTTCACACCCGTGCCTCTAAGCTTATGGTAGACTACCTCGTTTCCAGGCCAAAGCGCACTTCCGAACAAGCAGTCAGGAACACGGAAAATGTTCTGTTGGTGTCCGATCAGCGAAGACGATGCAAGACGCTCAGCTGAATAGCTCGGACTGTATCACAGGCCGAGCCCCTACGCATACCGGCGCTTCATTGGGATCGTGGGACGCATGTACACCTAACCCTTGTTTCATACGCCCCGTCTCCTCTAATGCACGATTTCCGAATCATGCCGTCAAATTTATCGTACAAGCTCCGCGCACAGGATGTTTACAGCTACTAAATTTTAGTGAGGGGATACTCGATTGCTTGCTTAACTCCTGAATTATTCCTTCGCTAGGGTTGCCATACAGAAAAATCCCGCGCGCGGGCATAAAAGCTCAGGGTATGCGTTTTTATTGAGTTGTCATCCGTGCATTGATATGCCAAACGCTTCCGTTAACGGCGGACTAAGGGTTGGGCTGGGGGTGTGTTATCGCACGTGGTTCTATCCGCAGACGTAGTGCGATCTCTACAGATTGTGGAATCCCCAACTACCGAAAGTCACAAAAGCATCGCAGTCGCAACCTATCCCCTGCAAGCTTGCCTGGAGAGTCAAAAGACTGGAACTTTGACACGAACGATGGACCTTGCGACTACCATGAGAGTCTGCTCGCAGTAGATGCAAAGCGTGCACGTCAAGTACCGCGGATGTGGCTTCGACAGCGGGCACTCGGCTTTTGTCACACTCGAAACACGAACGGGAATGTGGAATATTTCAAATCGAACCTCGACGTCATTACGATCGTGCATCGATGGCTCATTTGTTAAACATAAGTCTCGCGTATATCCAGTATCGGCCAGGATATCCTGCTCTGATTTTAGTCGATTTCAGGCGGAAAGTAAGTTTTTCTTCTTTGTTGCTATATTTGAGTGAGCTGAATATCACTTACGTGAAGGTGATAGATGATAGATATACGATGTGTATGTCATACCACATAATATAAAAAGAGCCATGAACTGATTAATTGTGTCTTCAACAAGGTGAGAACGACATTTCGAAGGACTTCCCAGTACTCGGGGTGTGAACTTTCATAAGATTTTACGACTGCAAAGTTGAACGAACGAACTTGGGTCACCGTATATGGGAATTCGTGAGACTGTGACTTTTCTCCGAGAGACGACAAATTTTCAAAAGAATGAGATAAAGGTATGGGCACTGTCGAGTAAGCAAGCGCAAATGAAGGGTGACACGTACGCTAGAGAAATGAATTGAGAAACAACACATACTGCAATATAATTGGCAATTGCATTATGCGAACCAGGGACATTGATTCTCCTTTACAAGTAAGTGACTGGTGGCTTCAAGCCAGGTTCGGCAATATGACGTTGGACACGGCTATAGTGCAGTTCCTCAACTAGCTGTGGCATGATTTTAATAGGAATAGTGGGACGCGCTTCAGAAAGTAGCTACCGTTGAGATTCAAGGTATGAAACGTTATTCAACTCACTTCTCGATTTGGAACATCTCAAGGTAACCTATGTATATAGCAGACTAATCCGTGCGTGATTATCAGATCAGTTACACGATGTTTTTTCTGATTGATTCGCCACAATGCAGGGAATTGATGTTCGACAGCTTAGCTTCGTGGTCTTCCTGTCGGTATTCTCTGTCGTGTGGTGGCACACAAATGGAACAAATTTAAGCTTTTTCATAGCAGCTCAGTTCGGTAAGTATATAAGGCGACGAGTTCACGCTCTTTACAAGCTTAAGAGTCTCAGACAAGCCGCGATGACCATGCGAGGGTCTCATGGGGAGTTTCAGCAAGCTGATCCAGCTTTCACCCTTGGCCAGTATTGACTTTATGTTATCCACCAGTCGTCGAGTCTTTAGACTGATAGTATCACTCTTCAGTAGACGGCTGACTATTCAATTCGTTGAACGTCGATCAACTGTGGAGTGACATTGGTCACGTCATTGTGATGGGTTTATGCTGATCACGAACTGAGTTCAGCATTTTAAAGGTGGCACTATATACATCACACAGTGGGAGAAATAAACCGTATCACACACCCGTTTCCCTATCGTATCTGCAGTAACGGCGCAGCACCATACTCTAGGTCTTGCAGCGGTGGAATCAGGGTTGCAGGCGAGCCTGTTTTCCTGTCGTACCTGCGTAATGACGCAGCGCCATACCCTACGCCTTGCACCGGCAGCGTAAGGGTAGCAGGCGCAGCATGAGATTAGTTGGTTGACAGTATTGAAATGCGATTGTTATTCGTAATTTCAAAGACTACTGCCTATTTTTTTTTTTACCTTTTTCGCTTCTCATAAGTTCTATAGCATGGTCGCTTCCTGTAGCATCATTGGCCTCTTTGAACCGCAGGGAATTAGATTGACAGAGACTCTCCTTGAAAGTTTCTCTTCAACCAGACTGGCATTGATTATGTAGAAAAATGTCCAGAACTGCGTTCTTCCCTGTAATTCGACCCATTTGGTGCTAACACGGCGGCGATAAGTCTCTCCTATATGAGAAAGAGTAGTATAGCAGTCAATGCAGTTATATCGTGGCCGTGTGAATAAACATGATGGAAAATGCGCATTTCTCGTCAACCCTGAGCTCACTACTGATCCAACACCACCAAAAATATCACGAAATAAACATATATCTACAATGACACTAGTCTTGGGAAAGCATGCAGTGTGCCTTCTCCAGTGGTTAGGGTAGCTCCACAACACCAACCTTAAATCTCAAACTCTAATCACATAGCAAACCTTAAATTTCAAACTCTAATCATTAAACATAAATATCGCCTGCTATGATGGAAATGGCCATGGCATCCACAATCGCGATGCAAACGGTCTCAGTGGCCACAATCCTGGCGTGCCTGGTCGCGATCCTGCTCATGGGCGCGAATCGCATAGTCGGAGAACCGCGGGAGTACGGACGCGTGTTGAGGCTCGGAAGCTTTCAGGGCTTCAACTACGAGCTGAATTTGCCAACCATCAGCGCGGTGAGGGATTTATCGCCATGGATAGAATATTTCGACGACCTGAATCTCACATATGTGATAGTGAGAAAAGATGATGAGTACCATCTTTATTTTGGACACAAGACCGTCCAAGAGTGCGAGAAAATACAAAGTCATCTCGTTCGTAATGAGAAGGGTGAATTTCCAAGAGGTATCGCTGTGTGGGCTTATAAATCGTTTACAAGCTACTACAAAGACCGAGAAGAGAACCTCCAGATGGTCCTCGTATATGGAGATCCTTGCGACTTCGATGATTTTCCTTGGACTGCTGCTTATGAATGAGGTGATGAATAAATGGTTCCAAAGTAGCGAGAAATGTGACGGGTGAAGAGCTCTCCGATTAGCATGAAGACGATGCCGTCTTATAAAAACGTAAATGAAGTCAATAACCGTGCTTTCTCTCTATTGAGGAACTGCATGGACCCTTCTGTGTGTACGATTTAGTTTGTGTATTACCCTTTATCGTCTAATGAAGTCTATCAGAATGGCATCGCAAAGCGACTACGCCTCATGTGCAATTTATATTGGTTCTCTTCTGGCTAGGCAAGAGTCGCAAATGTATGGTCAGTCCTAGTATTCTAGGGCGTATGACTTTATTATTACATGTTTACCCACATCTTCAGCACATCACCGATCAATAGCCCTATGGTCATCTTGTTGAATCCAAATTTCCCCTCAATAATGTTTCTTAGTAGTCCAGAGGGAAGGCCACCAAGCTATTCAGTCCTGAAAGTGCGTGAGCGAGGCCACTGCACCAAGGGTTTTATTACCAAACCTTGTCGAAGAAAGCAAGTATTGCCAAAAACACCACACAGTAGGTACAATATTGTAATAAAGCACCGAAAACTTCTTTAATAGTTCTGAAGCCCGTCTTGCCACTCCACGCTTGAAATTCGCACGGTTTTACAGTTGAGTTTTCTCGAATGTTGTCGTATTAACCAGTTTCTCTTCCGAAACTAAAGGTGGAGAAGAATTAGGACCAGCTTCCAGTTTATAGGTTTGGATCTCGCTAACGTTAGCACTTATCAATCGATATCGTTTGCATACACCCTCCAGAATAATTGTGCGCTTAACATTCCCTGTAACAAAAGACGGGATAGAGAAAAGCGCAAAGCGAAGCAGTGCTGAAATATTGACTTGGGTAAGACGTATGCCGATGGGTCGGTCACATTGAGTTAGGTGAGAGACATGGAAGATGAGGAACCTTTTTTTATCATGGTCTCACACCGAGTCCTGCAGGTGACAACAGGAGTTCAGCTATGGCGGATGGTCACTTAAAATCGTATTTCAAAGTCCCTAGGTCAGCTGAGTCCCCCTGTATGTCAACCGTGGCCCATAGACTCTAGTTGCAAAGTGTACTTACTAAGTGCGTATTACAGGTGCTAGAAAACATGAAGATAATGAGCTGATAAATCACGACCCTGCATGTATTGCGACATAACGTGTGGGACTTGGTGATCGCCGTTTGCAGGGCCAAGACCTCTTCAGGGCTACGCTTAGACTGAATTATAGGAGCCTGTGTAGTATTAATAAGTTAAAATTGAATAATGGTCATTTAGATTGCCTCTCTTGTCGCGGTGGCCAGTACTGTGAGCTTAGTAGGCTAGTATTCTGACACCATTGCCGTCAGAAGTACATAGTGCTGTTATCGACAAAAAATGCCCAATTTTAACCATGTCTGCGTAATATACAACGACGCATAGCCTTTTTGACAAGTTGTCACAGCTCACCGAGCAGATACCAGAGATATTGATTTGTAGCAACCAGTCAAGGCCGCTGTATTTTTCTTGCCAGTTCCTAAGTAGAACAGTCTTCACAATCGGATGACAGCAACGAGCGTCGTGCCAAGATTCTAGGTGCCTGTCTTCAGGGCATAACAACTGCCTTACGAAACCATGAGAATATCAGCTTCTAGAGGCACCTCCATCGCTATTGGCCTGACGAGTGTTCTCTTTAGTATGTCCTTTGTCGGCCTCCATAATGGCCAGCTGTCGTTCTAGCTCGAATACCCTGTTGTTCCTCTCTAGTGCCACTACAGTCAGAGCGACGATACAGCTGATGCGTACGGCTTCTTTTAGTGACGTCATGCTAATATTCCTCTATCTCCGTGTGCACCAACGATGCAGATGTTGATTGGACGTATCATGGAGAAACATCTGCTGTTGGATAGTGTGCTTAGTCATTTTGCTATAAATAGCTGAGTCGAGTATATGCTGTATATTGTGTTCTGTTGCCTAATTATCTTGCTATATATTAGCCAATGACTTCTGTTCCTCTCAAGAGATTCACTAGTAGAGACAAAAACTGGCCTGAGGCACGATGTCAGCCTAGAATATGTAAGTGTTCATAATGGCACAGACCTGGTGAATGATGGCTAGTGGCCCAGGATGATGCATTCTCAAATAAAAAGCTGGAGTTTTCTCACTAGTGGCTCGAACAAGTAATCGCTGAAAATATTCTCCGGCATTAATGCAGCAAAGTCGAGCATGTTATTTACTGAGCGCGGTGGTATGAACTCATTAGCAACGTTGTCAAGAGAGCCCGGATCATCTACTTTGCCCGAGGGGCTAGGTTCATCATCCTCACTGTAGTTGAAAGCCTCTAATTCCGATTCGAAGTCCCCTTCGTCTAATTCAATAACTTGATTGAACAACAGGTCGTTGAGAGTTGCATTTCTGCAACCCGCTTGGTGTTCAGAATAGAAGCTCATGTCATAGTTAACACCATCTTTGTAGTCGTTACCCGCTACATAATGGCCGTATTTTTCATCCGCAGAGATGGTCAGATCAAGAACAACTTTTTCGTGCGTTGCGTTGTAAGGATACGTGTAGAACAGCCGCGTGGTCCCGTTTTCTTTATCCACGAGGACTTTAGAGTTACCTGATGCTGTATACATGCAGATATCAAAAATAGTCAAGTTTGAAACCGCTGTGTGGGTGCCTATTGCCAGCTGCGAATACAAGTCAAACTTCTCCTTATCGGACAACCTTAATGACCTGAGGATGTGCAGTGCTACTGTGAAATTCATCTGAAGTGTATGGCTTTGTCAAAACTCTTTTCGAGGTTCCCTTTTCATAGTCCTAATCGCATAAGGACGGCTGAGAGAAGACTGCTGGGGAAAGAATTGCTACAGCCAATTCAAGTCGTTTGTGGCAGTGCAGCGGAATTGCACGTCCCCATATATATAAGACAGTGGAGCGCGAACATGTGACGTCTTGGGATCGTACCGGATACTTGGAGCGTGTGCTGCTCCTCGAAGCGTCACATGTCGCGTACCCCTGACTCTGGGTGTGACTTTTCATCACACCAGGCAAAGATCAATGTATAACTTTAAAAAGGTACATATCTAGCCACAGTCCTGGACGCATAACATGACAGGACAGATTATTTCAGCTGGCTTTAAATGTAAATACACAGACGCGAGTTGGAAGAAGATAGTACGACTTTAAGGTCCTGAGTGAGCTCGTAAGTCAGGGCCCGTTCCTGTGTCTTTATACATGCTGACAAACGGCCGCTATGTAAGAAGTCCGGTGAGCCATAATATGTAAAATAAAGCATGCAAGCCGCCTTAGTAGTACCACTTGAGTATCATATGCTTATTAAATTGTAGAAATTTCTTCAGCGGGTACGTATATCGGTTAGATTTGTCGGGCATTGGAGCAATATGGTCTGAGCAGTATACTATTTGACACTTTCTGAAGCCGAAGTGTAGGAACAAAGAATTGCTTGGAGAGGTAAAATCACAAGTGGAAGAGCCATTAAAACCAATGAGCTGTCTGAAAATTTTTCTGAAAGGCCGATTTATGAAGATTATCTGTTAATATTACATGGGTGAGATAGTAATTAGCTGTGAAATAGTTCAGGAGCCTTTAGACCAGGTAGATGAGCGACTTTCAGCTTAGTGTATCACCATATTCTGTCTGTTACAGATAGTTCATGAAGATACCTGAGCACGTTAGGATTAAAAATGAGATTAGGAGCATGGTATTACCGGACACGCGAAGTGTTATAGCACTGTTAGGCTTACATCCATTCTTTTTTTGTCAACATGCAAGTTACCAAGACTCCTGAAGTTCCTGTCGACCCGAAATCAGTGGCACTGCTGTAGGCTGTTGTGCTGTTCATCTATGGACTGTGTGAGGGTAGGGGTTTGAATTTCGTGTAAGGATTTTGGAGCGGTATGGGCATTAAATAGGCGGCAATCTCAAGTAGAATGTGTGCCAAGTACCCCGACCCTACCATACAGCCCTTGAACCAGCAGGGTGATGCCCTGCACTGTAGCCTGCATACGGATTTACAATATTATCATTGGCTGAAATTCTTCTATGCAAGCTTTCACGCCGGTTCTCCTGCAGCAAAATAGAATTTGATATGCCGGTTTTTACAAACCAAAACAATGATAGTTTACTTGTGTATGTATATTGACCAGAAGTATATTGCGAAAAAGCTCTGTATTAAAGGGAAGGCTTTTCTCACTAATATAGCATTTCGTAGCTAAGTATGAGCCCGACTTTTTTTTGTATAGTTATACTTGATAAGAGCGAATTGTCGCGATTGTTAGCTACGAAGCATACGAGAAAACACTTGAGTAATTGCTTGACCAGGCATCTAGTTAAAATAATAGGTTTTCGGAGAGTAAGTAGATACTTGAGGGGTTATAGAATGTGTTCGAGATGTGTTTTCATTCAAGTTCGTGAAACTTTGCTCGATATGATGCCGTCGGACACCATACGTATGCCGCAGTCTGTCTGGGAACCTAGTCTCACCCATCTGATATCGATACCTATGAACGAGTGACTGGAAAGACGCTACATACAGCTCAGTAACAGGGTTGCGCTAGCAAACAGCACAGATACGAGCCCCCAAACGATTAGGATGTGTCAGACAGTCTTCCTTGAACTTCGCTACTTGAATTGGCAATGGTACGCTAACCTATGTCACGGCGTGGGTATGTAGGAATGGCGTCATTTGTTGGAGATTGTGCTTAGTCATCCTTCGCTATAAATAGTCGAGTGATGTATATACTATGATACAACTGGTTTCTACTGCCCAATTCCCTTGCTATACATTAAATCTTGTGTACCCTGTCAGCTAGACTGACTAGCGACATAATTTTGGTGTCCGACTACGCGTGATTGCTATACTACGTGTGGTTGCTAGGGATGTCCGTACAACACGCCACATTATACCGACATCTGCCCTTTTATCTCCTAGAGTATTGAACAAGTGAGTAGAAAAAAGTTATATTTAGCCTACTGACAGGGTTACGCTAGGTGACAAGAGACTGCGGAGGTTCGTGTCCCCCAACAAAGTGGCTCGCGCGGAAGTCGATATGCTCCCTGTTTAGCATGTACACCATCCATCACTTAAAGGCTAAGCATAGCAATTCTGTCCTCAGCAAATAGAAGATAACTAACTAAGATTTTTTTGCCAGACTTGTAAAACATCGAAGGTATAAATAAGCTTAAAGTCAAGGCCCTCGGCCTGCTATGGTTTCTGCGTTTGCCGGTGTTGGGACTGGCAGGTCTTAGGAAACAATTTTGCGCAGATGCTTCGACAGGCGACCTCGCCTCCTTCTTGTTCATGAGGATCTTATGAGTCTCTCTCCCAGCGCACTAGGAAGAAGGATCACTTCTAGCCAAGTGGCGGGATTTAGTGGGACGAGGGTTGACTTTCCCATGAGAAGTCGTGGACACGAAACACATTAGGAGAAACGAAGCATGTAGCTTAGGTATCCTGTTTAATATGTTATAAATAGAAAGAAGCCTATAAGAGATTTCGTATGTGGACACAAGAGGTTTCTGTAGGACGTGTCCCGTCAGCGGAAGTAAAGAAGGAAGTAGCACAAAGGATCAAAGATTTACAAGCCTAAAATCTCGAAATCGATAGCTCTCAGCCTCTCGGTGATTATAGGGTGGCTGTAGTGGAAGGTCGAATACAGCTTATCACAATCAAGGGCGCGAAGGTTTGACCTCTCCAGGGCAACCAGTGCCTTGCGGAGAGCCGGCCCCTTGCCATTGCGAACAGCAAACCGATCAGCATCATATTCACACAAGCGTACAGCAAAATTCTGGAAAAACGTCACGAGAGCATTCAAAGGGGTGAGCGCATCTTGGTAGACGATCAAGGCGACTGCCGTTGGAACGTCGCCATAGTTGAACCCTAGGGACTCAAATAGGTAGGAATTACCAAGAAAAAGGGGTAAAAGCAATAAATTGAGGGTGCAGCCTACATCAGAGACTGCCTCGAGGATTGTCATATGATTTCGCTTCCAATGTCCCAGTTCATGTGCAAGCACTGCTACTATTTGTTCCGTAGACTGGTTGTTAACAAGCGTATCGAAAATAACGACTTGCTTATACCAAGGAAATCCGATGAAATAAGCATTTGAATGTGAGGATCTCGTACTTCCATCAATAAGATAGATCCGACCTAGTGGAAATTTCATTGATTGTGCGAACTCTTCGATGGCGGTGCGTAGTTGCCCATCTTCAAGAGGAGTAAACTTGTTAAACCAGGGAGCTAAAATGAGCGGGTAAACGACATTTGCTACTAAGCCGACCGCAATGAAAAATAGTAGCAGGTATGGAACAAACATGAGTCCAAAGTATTCAATGATAGTTTGAATGATAATAAACACCGGTGGCACAAAAATTATGGCGAGCACCCACATTTTCAGCATATCCCCAATCAACAGTCCCACGGTCATCTTGTTGAATCCAAATTTCTCCTCAATAACGAATGTTTCGTAGTAGTCTAGGGGGAATGCCACCAAGCTATTAAGTCCTGAGAGTGTAAGCGAGGCCAGTGCACCAATGATTTTATCACCGAATCCTGCCGAAGAAACCAAGGACTGCCAAAAGTACCACACAGTAGGTATAACATTGTAGTAAAGCACCAAAACCTTTAGTAGTAATTCCGAAGCGCGTCTTATGACTCCGAACTTGAGATTTGCACGGTTATACCGTTGAGTTTTCTCGAATGTTATCGTATCAACCAGCTTCTCTTTCAAGACTAAAGGTGGAGGAGATTCACGACATTGCACGCTGTATTGGCGTATATCAAGAATGGTTTTGAATGCGAAGTCGAAAAGAATGCCTAGAGACAAGACCAGTTTCCAGTTTATAGATTTGGATCTTGCTACCGCTAGCAACGTATGAATGAAATCGCCTTGCATATTGAGTCTAGAAAGTCCTCGGAGTCCTGGACTTCTTTAGTTCTGGTCGCAAGAATTATGTGTGCATTGAGTGAAGCAGCGCTGGGGTAATTATTTTCTAGTGAGGCGGCGGATTACGGGTTAGGCGTGCTGTACGATTGTATCACGTGCATTTACATCATGCTGGATAAGCATTTCGCGGGAAGCATTTCGCGGGACTAGTCTCCAGATAGCGAAACCTGTTCATTTTGGCACTCAGCAGCCTTGCGCGCCGTGAGTTAATTTCAATAGCGTCGGGCGCTTCAGTCCTCTATTTTGAACTCATCCAAAAACTTGCTGACTTTCATAGTTCCTATTGCGCCACAAACATGAAACACAGACGTGAAAGTCTGAAGTGATCTTAATAAGCGCATATCATATGTGCCAGAATGCATGAGTAACCCTTATCCGTTTTGCCAGATTCCGGGGAAGTTACTTCCCCGCCTTGCGTATGACTGAGAAGGAGTGCATAGCCATTGGCCTGTAAAAGACTAATAGAAGACTTTGAAAAAGACCTCCTAGAAACTGATTTGATCCTAATGATATTGGGAAAGTTGGCTAAGCAAATTAACGCCTTGTTCATGATCTTCGGGGGCAAATTTCACCCCAACTAGGCCACTCCTATTACAACGGTGATGTGGAACTTAATGATCATATATCGAGTGCAGATTATCTGTTGCCAAGAAGTTTGCATCTTCGCTCGGCGTACGCAGCATAACCCTACCTGTAGATGGAATGTGTGTACTCCTTTCGAGCCAACACTTCTCGAGGATGATAATTATTTCGCCACCTATAATGTACTCCTGTACTTTGGTCGCTTACAGGTACTGTATCCTCTGAGCGATCTATGGGCGGGCCCATGATGTACATTTCAGCAGTCAGCCGACTCGCGTTGGAAATGGCTTATCTGCATCTAGTCTCACCCGTTGCACCAACTCTCATTCGCCTCTCAACTACTCAAGCCGTAGAACGTGCCTAGAAATGAACATAATGAATCAATCTCTCCAGATTTAATCTGCTAACACATAAACTATATACCAGTAACTCTTGCGCTGCTAGAATCTCACCTTTATTCTTGGTGGTTCCTTCGCAGCATCCAGCTGCTTGAGTTCTGGTGGTGTTGTTCCAAGTCCATAACACGGGCCACCCAGGAACGTGAGAATGTGAGAGTCACCCGTTGAACAGCATCCCGTCAGCCAGATCTCTGTCGCTAGTCAGTCTGGGAATGTAATCACTCTAATGTATCACCAGGCAATTAGGCAGTGAGACAGTCAGAGTATAGCTGTACTTAATTCGTCTATCTGTATCACACGATGACCAGATGTCCTCTCCAACAAGAAACACACTCGACCCTGCAGGCGGTTATACCCTAGCCCGAATCACTTGATAGCGAGGCATGTGAGACAGTGACTTAATTGTCAGCGGGTTGTTCATACACCTCGGCGTATTAAATATGTGTTCCGATTGCACTCTATCCATTTTATTCAAGCCACAAACGGCCATTTGAGCGTCAACTAGCAATAGCAGCTTGCCTTGAATGCCTAATATAACAACCGATACTGTTATCCTTCACTCACAAAACACATTCCGTCTCGTGTGGGTTATATCTAAATTGAGGCTTTGCATCAACCCTTACATCAACACACAGAGCGTAGCCAGGAAGGTTGCCAGGTTGCATGAATCGCGTACGTAATCAATTGTTACGAACGCTAACCCGAGCCAATGCTTCGAGTTCGCTTCATTTTGCGCTTTTGCAACTCGACACATATCAAGAAAGTTAAGCTCTTCGCCTAGAGAATCCGTAAATTATGTATAAGGCATTGATATAACAGAGGCACATGCTATGTATCTATCAAGCGAAGTCTCCATCGTGATCAAATTGTTCCTCTGAACACACGTGCTGGCCTCATTATTATCGTATCGTGCAAATACGATTCCGAGGTCACGGTACAAGACCCCGTCATCTTAACCCAGACATTAATCCGTTGCGGACGCATGAATTGTCTTTGAGTTTAGACATGGAATGATAAGACATGACGATACCGAGTCAAATTTTGCTCAAGTTAGCTAGTAATAATGCCACTGTCTCAGTAAGAAATCTCAACACTTGAAGCTCCCTCAACACGTAGGTGGTTCGTGCGCCCTAAATTCTAAAATAGAAGATCTCTGGACTCGCCGTGATCTCACTTTGCTGCTACGAGTCTAGGGTAATTTCGCCACATTCATGAGGCGCGAGAGGGGACTTAGCTGGTCGAAAAATTAATTATCGCAGATCCTGAAAGCGTTAGGCGTTGTACAATTCGACTTCTCCTAGAAGCACTCTAGCTGGCTGGTTTAAATTAGGACTATGCTGATAGCTAGACTGCGACATAGGCCCCGGCCACCCGTTGCGTACGCGCTGTTGGCTATTCACTTAGAAAGTCACGTTCTTTGGCACAATTATCGGATACTGTATGGATACCCGGCCGAATAAGAGGCTGTTTGTGTGGTTCATATGTATGCAGGGTTATGCAGATAGTAGGATTATGCAATCAGTAGCGTTTGAGGACAGGGTACTCAAAAATTTACTATAAATAAGCATATTTCATAGTCGAACATTTATAATTAACAGCGATCATCAATAACAAACCTGATTTTACGAATGCGCACTTTCCTACCGTTCCTGATTCCCTCTGTCGTGCTAGGCAGCCCCGTTGGCACGAGTCTTCTTAGTGGTCTTTCCACAAGCATTTATGCTGATGGTGGAGATAAAACCAACGCCTACGTCACTCTCGATTTGTATGACGAGTCGGCTGTGGGCAAGCCTTCCAATGCAAGTGACCCGTTTGGCCAACTTACCTTGTATGGGGACTTGAGTACCGACGACCTGTTGGAAAAGACAGGTGGCAAGCCTTTTTCTCTCGTCGAGTCCAACGCTGAAGTACCGAGCTTGAAGGTCTGTTGCAGTATCAACATTTGTAGCAAGGAAATTATTAGTGTTTGCGTTGGAACGAAATGAAGATGCATTCAAGCATACTTTTTCCGCAGTTTGGACTTTTTCGGACATTGAATTTTAAATTTTGATATTTGCTTTCATATTTCTTGATACTGATTTTTACTCCCTGTTTCTTATGTGCCGCCGAATTATATCGTGCATGGCGTATGCAGGCGACGATCGGCCAATTGACTCGTTGTCGGAGTAACGTGGCATGTGGTACGGACATCTCCAGCAATAACACGTAGTGGGACACCAGACGTATGTCGCAGTCAGTCTGGGAACTTAGTGTGACCCATCTATCATCACGAGTTATGAACGAGAGAGTGGAAAGAAGTTATATAGAGCTTAGTGAGTGATTACACTATATTGCAGGAAGCAGGTGGAGGTACGAGCCCTCCAACATGGATATTATGTAAGTATATACCCCGTCTTATGTAGTATGGCTGGAGGGGACTAAGAGTCCTTTCCAACAAAGAGGTGCGAGGCCAGCGCAACTGCGGCTACTTATATAGTTGGAATGTAGAACACGTGATCGAAAGAAGCTATATTAGCTGACTTCTGTTTCTTTCGCAAGCCGCGACTGTTCATGTTTTTCTGCAAAAGTCGTACTAGGATCACGGAATGAAGAAGATCAAGCCAACACATATCTTTGTTAGTTGGGTAGTCACAACCTGGTATCATTAGATCATGTCATCATGGAGAAATAAACCGTATCGAAGTGTGTGGCATGTGACCATGCGAAGAGTCGCCAGTGACACGCGCCCCGTCGGCCAGACCTATGTCGCTAGTCAGTCTGGGAACGGAATCTACAAGCTCTAATGTATAGCAAGGTAATTAGGCAGTAGAAACCACTTAAAACATAGTATATACATCACTCGGCTATTTATAGCAGATGATGTCTAAGTGTCCTCTCTAACATTGGTTGTTGGAGTTTGTGACATGTGACTAAGACCGGGTGTCTTTTTGAGCCA
Organism: Starmerella floricola; assembly: GCA_030579735.1. Lineage (NCBI taxonomy): Eukaryota > Fungi > Ascomycota > Dipodascomycetes > Dipodascales > Trichomonascaceae > Starmerella > Starmerella floricola. The sequence continues at coordinate 1,271 of JAKTRP010000002.1, read as the reverse complement.
CGGATTCAGCAGCCGACCCGTAAGCGCGGTTAGTCTGGGAACATATTTTATCAGCAATCCCACATGAGGAGTACCGAGAAGATGAGCCGCTTCATCAACGTCATATTTAAATCTGTCTTCATATAGTCCCAGTGAGTGACTAGCCATGCTCTACAACATGATATACTACTACTTTGTAGCGATAACTCTCGCTCTACAATAACTACTACTTCTTGTTCTAAACACGTAACCCGTATGTCTGGACTGGCTATTTAGAAGATGCGATGAACCGCAACACATAGTCTGTCTCTCTGATACAGTGCGCAGCCACCTACTCAGCACAATGGGCACGGATAAATGAAAATGAAGACATACCCGTACCCTATTCAGATTACCCAACATTTCTCCGATGGAGTTTGCTTTCATTATAGCGGCTGCATCAAATGAGAAGAGAAAAGCTCATGAGGCTGACCAAGCCACGACTGGCAGAGAATTCCCCACAAAGGTGAAAATCTTACAAAGTCATAGCGAATGTGCTCGTCGCGCCCTTTCAAAACGTAAAAGTACAGACCTCGCCCTAATTTAGACTTACCCTACAGTGGTAGCTGTTGATACTTGACTAATCCGGTGTGTAATCGGGTCCCCAATATCCCACAACACCTTACCCTATATAATGGAGAAATAATTCATGACTTTTACGACTCAGTATAGCCTCTATTGTCTAGAACATAGATATGTTTCTTGTCTTGCAACATATGAGAAAATGAAAAGGACACTGTAGCGAACGGCGGCTTGGCCATGTATCTAGCGGATCTAGGCCTTTTTCGCTGTTAGGCTGGGAATTTCTGTCATGCTCGTTTAGGCGCACCCTTGAGGATATGCAGTTGAGATGGTGATGGTGGGCTCTCCATGGAGAAAGGGTTGCTGGACAAATAACGCATATGACGTACAGCTGCATAACATGTGTCTGATTACTGATACTAAGCTGTCTGCCTATATAAACATTGGAGCTTTCCTTCTAATTTACATGGACCAACTTGTTGATCTTATTATAACCATATTAATTGACATTTTTCCCACCAGTTATATCGGCCATGACTCTTTTGAATCTACTGGAACTCGTGACCACTTCGTAGGCGAAAAATGCGGAGATCAGCGCAGCAAACACACCGACTTGTAAAGACAGCTATGATGACTTCAACAGAACCGTATCATGGAGAAATAAACCGTATCATGGAGAAATAAACCGTATCATGGAGAAATAAACCGTATCATGGAGAAATAAACCGTAT